>JBAMJV010010710.1:32500-34444 GCA_037951105.1 Echinarachnius parma | reverse complement strand
CATCTTCCTGGACAAACTCCACAAATACGATCACTATCCCCACTAGTCATTGCTGCGCAACCAGCTTTCTTACTGTCATCAGCAATACGGCATGGATAGTGACATGTGAAGTGACATCGAGAGCAGTTCGTGATGTATGTACCGCGTGGTATATCAATTTTGCGACTTCTTTGAACGTCCACCTGATAGATGAAGTCTTTGTTTGCCTCGATGTCGGCCTCGTGCTGTTCCAGGATTCGTTGCTCTTCATGAAGTTCATCAAGCTTACTGCATCCTATCTGGATCTGTGGTTGTAGGCCTGTTACAACTGCTTCTAATCGTTCTCGTTCTACCAGGACTTCCTGCGTCAGTGTAAGGGTTCTTGGTTCCATCTTGCCTACAGCAAAGAAGAAATTTCGCATACTCTGTATTCCCATTTCCCAGAACATTCTGTCGAAGCAGTCATCTACCCCTTTGGCTCCGCTACCACCAGTTGGGTTCAAATCAGATTCTGTGACGGCATCACCACTAGCTAAGGATTCGTCAATGCCAGTTGTGTTAGAAAACAGAGCAGAATTGTTGAACTTGAACATGTTGTTTGAGCATGGAACGTTCACTGCTTTGATAGCATTTATTACCGGAGGCTTCTGACCGTCAGCAAACGTTACCAGCAAAGAAATGTTTTGCTCGATGTCTTTGCCAAAGATTGACAGAACGGAGTCGAAGACGTACAGTTGACTGGGGGTCAGTATTGCTTGGGATGCCTGCGCGACAAAGCCAATGACGTCTATGTGGTCGACCTGGTGCAAGGAAGTATCCAAGAGGTAGTCTCGTATTTGATCAACACTGGCTTTGTCTCGATCAATGTTTCTTGTATCCCTAAATCCGGGAGTATCAAGTATCGTCAACCTATAATCAAGATGTGACCATTCCGTGGGGTTAATGGTGTACGAAGTGATCAGTTGTGTCTGACTTTGTGCTTGACCATTTGCCTTGTTTTCTCCATCGTCAGCGACGATCTCGAAACGGAAGTTGTCGTCCCATTCCACGTTGAAGATGTAGTTAATCATTCCGTTTATGAGTGTGCTTTTTCCTGCTCCAGTAGCCCCTACAAGCATGATAACCAAATGCCGTTTACCTGGAGTAGTCGTTTCCCCAAAACAGTAGGTTTGGTATTTACTTCGTCCCCTTTGTTTTCCTTTGGTCAGAGGTGGTCTGTAAATAGATTTTTCGCCCTTTGAATGATTCCCCCTCTTGATCGTTTCGCACTTTGCAATCAACTCTTTGAAGTTGGTCGAGCGTGGATCTATTACCGGTGTTGCAGTGATTTCTACCGGCCTAGAAAACTCACTATCTCCTGCTGTTTCAAACCTCGCTGATACTGATACGTTGTAGGGCTTGTTTGGTTCCATGTTTTCGATATTGCACAAACATCCACTCCCTTCTGTTTCGTTCAATAACACGTGATCTGGATTGGTGTCACCAACTGGTATGGATTTCACTATGTATTTCGAAACCTTCAGTCCATCAGCTATCGCCCTGGGCTTATCCCACGCCACAGTGATTCTTGCCCTTCTAATACCATGAGGAGGGCACGACGGGAAAGTGCTAGCGTTGCTCGTAGGACTTGCTTGAGAATTCCCGATCTCACAGGAAGCTGCTACCGAGAATTTGTAGATTGTGTTGGGTCTCAGATTCGGTATAGTCGCACTGGTGGTTGCATCTTCTGTTCTGTATTCAGACCATCCGGGATCCTGTGCAGATGAAGCTTCTCTGTATCGCACAATATAAGTATTGACACATGGAAGACCAGCCTTTGGTGCAGCCATTTAAGGACCACAGAATCATGTGATTTCGTGAGGACTTCTGGCTTTCCAGGTACCCCGGGTGGTTGGAAACCTTTCTTGGTGAGGAATCCGTCCTCGTAGAGGAAGATTGATCCGCCATCGGCAGTCGCCTTTTCTC
>JBAMJV010010710.1:0-27500 GCA_037951105.1 Echinarachnius parma | reverse complement strand
CATCGAGTCAATAGCGTAGCTCGCGAGCACGCCTTAGTACGTGTATGCGGCGCTCTGCTGTCTTTGCCAAAACCATTTAGTATACATTATCTTTATCATGCAATCATGCGCTGCATCCATAACGCACGTAGCTAGATCGATGGCAGGCAAGCGCGGCGCTGGCAGTGCATTTGTTTCGTAACTTTGAAGTTAAAAACGTATCGGATTTAGCAAATATCGGCCAAAAAAGGTGAGAAACCATTCTAGGCCAGGGTAAACGTAGACAATTTGGCTAAATAATGTTGTATCACCCAATACAATACAGTGCAATACAACCAATAGTCCCACACCTGCTGAAATGTGTTGTTTTGAGGTCAAGAGTGAAAATTTGACTATCGCCGCGTATGCGCCGCACCCCAACTTTGCTTGGGTTTTTCGAGGAAAAAGTATGCGGCGATTACGCCGGTAAATACGGGTATATACATTTGGGGCGGTGTCAGGTGTATGAGGCGGGAGTCACGTTCACCTGGCCCACCCCTACACATGATTCCAACATTGTAATAATTAATAATTTATAGTCATAATTGGTGTTTATATTAATGTGTTTATAGTGTATACTATATACACTTGGGTGGTGTCAGGTGTCTGAGGCGGGAGTCCCATTCACTTGGCCCACCCCCTCACACATGATTTTGGCATTGTAATTTCTTATAATGTTGAGTTTGAGATGGTATTAATTCGTACTTATGGGCTTATATTTATAAATATATAGTTACTAGATTCTATGAGGAGCCTGTTTTATAGGGTCCTTTATTGTGGACCAACACTTGTGGGTTCAAAGTAAGGCTAATGTTTGTGAGTTTGTATCGAGGGGGCCAAACTGGTAGCTTATTACGCTAGGCCTAACTGTAATAGATAAGTATTTATAATTACACGCAATGGTATTTTATATTATATATATTTGGGGTGGTGTCAGGCGTCTGAGGCGGGAGTCCCGTTCACTTGGCCCACCCCTACACATGACTCCGATATTGTAATTATTAATAAGTTACAGTCAAAATTGTTGTTTATATTAATGGGTTTATAGTGTATACCATCTACACTTGGGGTGGTGCCAGGTGTCTGAGGCGGAGTCCCGTTCACCTGGCCCACCCCCCCCCCCCCCCCCCCCACACACACACACATGATTCTGGCATTGTAATTGTTATTATTTGTGAGTTTGCATTAAGGGGGCTAAATCAGTAGCCTATAACGCTAAGTTAATTGTAATATATAATTTATACGTAATGGTAATTTGTTTGTATATATTATACATGTAAGGGCGTGTCAGGTGCCGTGGCGGGAGTCCCGTTCACTTGGCCCACCCCTACACATGACTCCGATATTGTAATTATTAATAAGTTATAGACAAAATTGTTGTTTATATTAATGGGTTTATAGTGTATACCAATTACCATATACACTTGGGGTGGTACCAGGTGTCTGAGGCGGGAGTCCCGTTCACCTGGCCCACCCCCCCCCCCCCCCCCCCCCCACACACACACACATGATTCTGGCATTGTAATTGTTATTATTTGTGAGTTTGCATTAAGGGGGCTAAATCAGTAGCCTATAACGCTAAGTTAATTGTAATATATAATTTATACGTAATGGTAATTTGTTTGTATATATTATACATGTAAGGGCGTGGCAGGTGTCTGTGGCGGGAGTCCCGTTCGCCTGTCCCACCCCCCACTCATAACTCTTGCAGGGAAATTATTAATAATTTTGAGTTTAGGTTGGTATTTATAAATATGAGTTCATAGTCTATATTATATACACCTGGGGTGGTGTCAGGTGTCTGAGGCGGGAGTCCCTTTCACCTGGCACACCCCCACACATGACCCTTGTTTTTGAGCATATTGAATTGAAGTTGTTGCCTTATATTTATGAGTTTATAGCTAATACTATACACGCTATTTGTTATTACTCTTTTAAACACTTGTGGGTTAGGGTTCGGAAGTAAGCCTAACGAGGGATGTGTTCAAACACATGTTTTAAAATTTGATTTGAATTATATATAATTGAAAAAAAAAAATTAATTCATAAAGTACACATTTATTGATGCATGTATTGATGCTCTTATTCTTTGTATGTTGCGTGCTATGTTTTGTTTGTTTGTTTGTTTGGGTTTTTTTTGCAAGGAGACAGGGAGTGCGCCCTCGTTTAGTACCCTAGGACGCAACCACGTTTCCTCCAGCATTATCTGGGGGGTTTTCGTGGCCTCCGCGAACTAGTGCTGCGGCACTAGTCTGGTGCTAAACGCCTTGCCCCCCCCCCCCCCCCCCTTTTTTTTGTTTAGGTGCGCGCCTGCTATATTTTTCTCGACCAAATATGGTTGATTGTGTGTGTTGTAACAAAATATGTAAATAAATGTTGGATTAATAGATATACTGTAGATCTCCAACGAGGAATCCAGTGAGGCGGAGTCCCGTTCACTGATTTCTCAAATGGAGAATATAATTAGAATAATAATTTTGAATATATAATTTTTTTGTTATTGGCCTTAGCCAAATTATATTGACATGGCGTAAATAGTCAATACTGACTACTAACTAACTCACTTGACAAAGTGTTGCAGCGGCGCACGAAACGTCGTGATCTTTTAGATTCCTTGTTGACTATACATTGCGAGACAAACGAATATCACTAGCGATATTATTTTCGATACAAATTCTTAGTTACCATTACAAATAAATGGTTATACATGTAATTTGATGATGCTTGAATGGCAGTAAAACATATGAACGGTTAAAGGGATAGTTGAGTTTGGTTGAGAGGGCACTACACACAATAATTTTTGTGTGAGATAATGATAAACTGAGTTTCAAATTTGAAAGAGCATAATATTTTTAATGAAAAAACAAAATTTATTTGATCAAAATCGGTTCAGAAATGGCTGAAATATCCATAAATATAACCATCTGTAATAAATGTGGGGCCCCACAAAATATTTGAGAATTAACAGCCGTTAAAAAAAAAAAAAACTTCCTTTTTTCAAAAATTGACAAAAGACATTTTTATATAGTTGTTGATTATGTCTCTATCGAATCACTATTTCAACAAAACATCACAGGCAAAATATTTTATTTAAAATGGATGAAACAAATGAGTTTTGGGAGAGTGCCCTCTTGAGTTTTAACGGCTCTTTTTTAATTGGTTTTTTGAACAGGTTTAGTACTTAGTCATTTTTTATTTTTTATTCCTTTTGAGCATGTTGGTGTTATAACTGTTAGTTTGTAATGTAATGGTGCATGTTTTGGTAACTAAAATTAAGTTTGACTTAAACTGTATTCTCTTTACCACTCAACTATCCCTTTAAAGGGATAGTTGAGTTTTGATATAGAGGGCGCTACACCAAATAATTTTGTGTGAGATAATGAAAAAACTAAGTGTTAAAGTTGAAAGAGCATAATATTTTAATGACAGAATCAACTTTATTTGATCAAAATCGGTTCAGAAATGGCTGAAATATATAACCATTTGTATTAAATGTGAGGCCCCACAATTTAAGAGAATTTTGATCCAGCCGTTAATTGTTAATTGCTTCCTCTTTACAAAAATTTACAAAAAAGGGTTTTTAAATAGTTGTTGATCATGTCGCTATCGAATCACTGTTTCAACAAAACATCACATGCACAAAATGTTATTTAAAGGGTGACTAAAGTACAAATGCATGTTGACTTTTGTTGATCTGTAATAATGAATACATCACATATCTTTTGACTTTTGGATGTACATTTGTCTTCTTTGTCATATTTTTAATATTATTTCTTCTATTAGTTTATTTTACCTGCTAAGCTCCACCCCTAAAAAAAACCATCAGTCAGCTAGATGAACAAAAGACATTGGTAATTCCCTTCCTATCAACAGACCACCTGTTCACAATAGCATTGCATGTTCTTATACAATGCTCACTCACCATGAAAAGAAGGGTTTCAATGAAAACATGCAATGCTATTGTGAACAGGTAGTCAGTTAATGGGAAGGGACATACCATTTTTTGTCTTCTGTTCATTTAGCTGACTGATGAATTGACTGGCATATGATGTCAGAAAAGTCATAAGCTTCTGGATGTTTTTTTTTTTTTAGGAGTGGAGCTTAGCAAGTAAAATAAAAGTAATAGAAATATAATAATATAAAAAATATGACACAAATGTACATCAAAAAGTCAAAAGATATGTGATGTATTCATTATTACAGATCAACAAAAGTCAGCATGCATTTGTAATTTAGTAACCCTTTAAAATGGATGAAACCAATAAGTTTTGAGAAAATGTCCTTTTGAGTTTTAACGGCTTTTTTGAATGATAACAGGCTTTTTACTTAGTCATTTGTAATTTTGTTATTCTTTTCGCGCATGGTGGAATTATAACTATTAGTTTGTAATGTAATGGTGCAGGTTTTAGTAACTAAAATTCAGTTTGACCAAAACTCAACTATCCCTTTACGAGATTTGTGCATTAAAAAAGCTGCAGTTAGCATAAGCGGGAGCCCTCCAGACACCTCAAGTGTCAACCTTTTTTTATCAAGAAAATGTCTATGTGATGTTCGGTTAAAATAATTATTGAATAGGATACTAAAAACAATTTTAAAAACATTTTGGTATTTAAAAAAAAATGAGTAGGATTATTATTCTTGAATTATGAAATTAAAGTTGGTCCCTAACATTTGTACCATTTGTCTGAACTTATGGATATTTCGGCTGTTTCTGAACCGATTTTGATCTATCTATCTATCTATCTACAGCGGGTGGATGAGGGGTATGCACCCCTTCCCCCATTGATGGATGACATGTTCTCATGACATGACTCACCCCCCCCCCCCCCCCAAGTTTTAGAGAAGGATGTTTTTTTGTTGTGTGTGTGTGTGTGTGTGTACGTATCTGTAAACGAGGCCCGTAGCCATGGTCTCGACCATCTTAACAAATGGTCTTGGCTGCGAAAACAATTTGACGAGCCCCCCCCCCCCCCCCCCTCACTGAGAGGACTTTCAAGCAATTGCTTTGCCTTGGAGTTGACAAATTTAACGACAGACACCCCCCCCCCCCCCCCCCCCCCCCACACACACACACACACACAATCGAACAATTTAGGCAGGCGGTGTCTGCCGGGAAAATGTTTGGGCGACGGACACCCCCACTCACTGAGAGGACTTTCAGGCAATTATCTCGAAATATTTCGGCAGGTTGTCTCGCCCGTCTCGGCCACGAAAAAATTGGTCTCGGTCTCTGGTGAACGGCAAATCAGAACCTGTCTATGCCACTGCTAGTTAGCAACAAACAAGCGTTTATAAGGAAAGTTGAGTATTTGTAACCAAAACCTGCACCATTACGGTATAAAAAAATAGTTATAACTTCACCATGCGCGAAAAGTATAACACAATCACTTACACAATATTACACTAAGTAAAACCCCTGTTCTCAATCAAAAAGAGACGTTATAATTCAGGAGGGTATAACTTCACCATGCGCGAAAAGTATACACAATCACTTACACAATATTACACTAAGTAAAACCCCTGTTCTCAATCAAAAAGAGACGTTATAATTCAGGAGGGCGTTCTCTAAAGAAATAATTGGTTTTAGCCATTTTTCATACAAAATTGTGCATTTAATGTTTTGTTTAAACAAATGATTCAATTTAGATATCATCAACAATTTTTTAAAAACCTTTTCAGATTGTTTTCAAAGTAGTCTTTAAGCCTTTTTAAACATTTTTCTAAAAAGTCAAAATCTCCCTTGGTGAAGACTTTTTTAAATAAAAATATGTTTATGCATATTTCAGCCGTTTCTGAACCGATTTTGATCAAATAAAGTTTATTCTGTATGTTCTTTCAAATTTGACAGTTAGTTTTTCATTATCTCACAAAAAATTGTTTTTGTGAAGTGCCCCTCTATACCAATACTCAACTATCCCTTTAAAACATAGCCACATCATCCAACATAGTGTTATCGTGAAACTAAGCTAGCGGGCGGGCTTTAATAAATATGGCACAGAAATGGGCCCTGATTTTCCATCGGCGGGGATTCCCACATTTCGACACTCGTCAAAACACCGCCAGTGGTATTGCGCAATACCAGTATTTGCTAGCAAATACAGGAAACCTGTTTCTGATAAATCAAAGTGACTACGCCGAGTCGCTGAATCTATTTAGTTAAAGTAAAATTTCAGTTTATTTAAGGCTTTATAAAAATAATAAGTTGACAAGGTTAGAAAAGTAACATAAAAACAAGGCATACAAGTTCAAAATACAGTGTAAACAAATTACGGACGATATTATAAGTGTAAGGAGTCAGTAGAAATGTTGTTGGTGCCTTATCTGAAACTGACCCCCTGTACTCAGTGTAACGTACATACTTTTACATTAGAAGGTAAAACATACAATATACACACACACAAACTAGCACATAACCTGACGTACTGATTATATATAAGAAGTAAAAATAATGTAATGCAGCAAAATGTAAAATAATGAAGTACATAAATTCAAGATTGAATAGAGTATTTACTTAACAATAGACGTTGTATGACAGTTTAAAAGCATTCACAGTTCTGATTGTCTTCACAAATAAAGGAATATTATTCAAAAGTTTTGGGCCTTGGACAAAAATTGATTTTCTACAAAATGATGTTCGTATCTGCACGGGTAAATGGAAATTTGTTGAATTTCTCGTTTCATAATTATGAATATCATAATTTAACTCATAATAACTAAATATTGTTTCAGGGAGCATTTTATTAATACATAAAAACGTATTGCACATTGTAACAAATACATATCATAAATAGTTCTAACAGGCTAAAAAAGAAAATTAGAATGAGCTCTGTAAGAAAAATGTGATACAATGCTTACCGCTCTCTTTTGTAATTTTAACAATCTTTGCATGTTTTGTTCACTAGAGTTTGCCCAGGCAAGAATACAATAATTAATTATATAAATAAAATATGAGACTACGAGAGTATTTTGATTTCAATCGATTCATAATCCCAATATTTTGTCAGATTTTGTTACAGATGACACCCGTGTGTTCTTTCCATGATAAACAATCATTGATTATTACACCAAGGAATTTCACATGATAAACACGTGTTATTATTGATGCATTTATATCAATTAACTATATCATCTCTATCTACACATGTACGTTCGTAACAACCATAGAGTTTGTTTTTTGTAATTTGCCTGCAACCATTCAATACATTTAGCAGCTTCATTAATAAATGTATTTTGCAAAACATCAAATTGAGAATGGGACATAAACACACTGGTGTCATCTGCAAACTGAATAAATGGAAGTTTATCTGTAATATTGCACAAATCATTAACATAATATATACATGTATATTAGGAATAATAGTTGTCCTAAAATGGAGCCCTGTAGGACGCCAAAAAACTTGAAAATCGAAAATTGTTGACGGACCGTGGTCTCGGTCTCGAAAATGTTGAAGGTACTTGGTCTCGGCTTCGAATATTTTACAAAATAACCCCCCCCCCCCCCTTGAACAAATCCTGGGTACGCCACTGATGTAGGGTGTCAAACGCTTTACTAAGATCTAAAAATAGAGCAATCATTATCTATTTCGTTTTCAAAACATCAATAACTTTATGAATAAATTATAACAAAGCATGAGATGTGGAATGCCCACTTTAAAACCATACTGGTTCGGAGTTATAATATTGCCCTGAGTTAAAAAAAAAAAATTGAAAATAGGGGCAAGATAGAGATAGGGCGATAATGAGATACATTATCTTTATAAAGAGCCATTTTTATAAATAGGCACAACTCTAGCAACTGTTAATGTTGTTCTCACAACCCCTGTTGATAATGATAAATTAAAGATATGGCATAGTGGGTAACAAATTACACTTTTCACTATATCAACACGTATACCATCATATCCACTACTCTTTCCATTTTCGATATTACATATTATTTCAATAACAAAAGAAAGCGGTCCTATCATTTTTCTGTAAATATCTTTCAAAATTACATGCATTATCAAATTGAGATGAAAGACTTGGCCAATATCAATAAAACAAAAATCATTACAAGTATTACAAATATCATTAGGGGTTTCTGCTGTTTGATTTAATATTACATGTTATTTTTTTAGGAGGAGCAGTTCCTATTGAGCATTTGATGTATCGTTTTCCACATTTTCTTCATATTACCAATGGCAGATATTTATTTGTCCATATAACTTTTTTTCTTCACATGTTTAATTTCCTTTGTGACCTTATTACGATATTTTTTATACACAGAAAATCTATAATCAGTTCGGTTCTTAATATATTTCTTATATAATTGATACTTATTCTACACATCTTCTTGAATTTGGGTGAGAACCATGATTTATTTTGTTGTATCTTTTTTTTAAATCTGTTTAAGAGGAAAAAACAATAGTTATAAATACGTAAAAAACTTTCTGAAAAACAATTCATAAGCAACGTTTGCATCCTCACTTAATACAGTCCAATCAGAATTACCAACAATTTCAATAAACTTGTTTATGTTTTCTTGTTTGAAATCACGAAACATAACAAAAGGAGTTTAACATTTCAGCACGATCAGACATCATTCAACAACACGCGTAAGAACATACACACAACAATAATTAATGCATTAAAAATTAGATTGCGAGTAAATTTGTTTAAACGAGATTGAAAAAGTGTGATAAAAAAGATAAATATTTTAAAGGTGAACTATTTAATATTTAGATACTTTTGTGTTTTTAAAGCATTTTTTTATATAAAAGTTTTAAAGCATGCATTGGAAAGCTCTAAAAGGCATGCAATCAATTTGTTTTTCCTTAACAATTCTGTAATTAGTCCGGGAGCCAGGACCAGTAATTTTTTTTTCGTGCAACACCCACCACAGATTTGGTTTGTCACTTTGGGGTGTTTCGGGGGATGCGCCGCAGGCAAAAAAAAAAATCCTTAGACATGGGTCCATTTTTCGCAAAAGGACCCTTAGATGTGGGTATGGGTTTGGAGGTCTCAGCCGCACACCCCCGTCCGACTATAATCTGAGTACCCCCCCCCCCCCCCCGGGTCCGGAAACAATTCTAGCCCTGATGTACAGTTGATTTCTGGTAGCATCACTATTATTTCTATCAATTAAGTATGCAAATTTATGCAAAAAATCCCCTTTTTGTCTGTAAATCATTAAATATGGCTCAGAATATGCTGATTTTGTGCATAAATATTTTCTATGACTTAATTAACAGGTTTTCAACATTAAAAATTGCGACAGCCAAATTTTTCTTATGTATTTCTTTGTTTTTGGAATTTCTTATGTATTTCTTTGTTTTTTCGATTTTTGTTTTTTTATTGCTTTTTTCAATGGAATAAATTATTGACCATTATCCAACAATTCTTATCCCAAAATGTAATAATTGCAGTGGTTAGAATGACAAATAATAAGGTTTTGTGTATTCTAGGAAAAAAAGCCATTTCCATAGGATTTGTATACAAATCAAAAAATTGATCAATTTTCGGGCCGACATTCACTTACAAAAGGTCATGTGGCTTCGGAACGGTATACCCGGTTGTCGCAAAAGTTGCCCAAGACTATAATAAACAAAACTCATGTAGTCGCGCGGCGATACCTGCGCGCGTTGCGGAATTATCACGCGAAACGTCAATGGGGGTGGGGTGGATTCCACCCCACTGGTGAGCATGACTGTACTGCAGAGTACTGCTCACGGAATCCACCCCACCTCCTTGATGTTTTGCGTGATAATTCCTAAACGCGCGCAGGTATCGCCGCGCGACTACATTTGTTGTTTTTATTGAAATATTGCACAACTTTTGAGACCAATCTCGCGACAACCGAGTATACCGTTCCGAAGAAACATGACCTTTTGTAATTGAATGTCGGCCCGAAAATTGCTCAATTTTGTGATTTGTGTACAAATCCTATGGAAATGGCTTTTTTTCCTAGAATACACAAAACCTTTATTATTTTTCATTCTAACCACTGCAATTATTACATTTAGGGATGAAAATTGTTGGATAATGGTCAATAATTTATTCCATTGAAAAAAACAATAAAAAACAAAAGTCGAAAAACAAAGAAATACATAAGAAATTCCAAAAACAAAGAAATACATAAGGAAAATTTGGCTGTCGCAATTTTTAATGTTACAAACCTGTTCATTGAGTCATACAAAATATTCATGCACAAAATTAGTATATTCTGAGCCATATTGAGTGATTTACAGACACAAAGGGGACTTTTTGCATAAATGTGCATACTTAATTGATAGAAATAATAGTGTTGCTACCAGAAATCAACTGTACATCAGCTAGAATTGTTCTAGAGACACCCCCAGTCATCCTAAAGTGACAAACTAAATCTGTGGTGGGTGTTGCACGAACTCCTTATCTAGGCCTCTTCTGAGAATTGGCTCCCGGACTAAATCTCTGTGTTGACATGTGGTTCAGCAGGTATCTCAAAATCCACTTTCTCTTAAAGGGATCTACGTTTAAACATGTGCAAAACTAACAGATTGTTGATAAAATGTGTATTTCTGTGATCCAATATGACCAATGTAATATATGGACGAGTAATGAGCGAAAATGCAAAGTGATATTTGCTAACTCAAATCTCTGACTTTGTACACAGCCGATATTCTGATAATTGAAAATCATACAGGGAAAATTTGTAAATACAAACATTTAAATCATTTCTAAATGGACAAAATAATCTATTATGGACTAAATTTATCAAAATTGTTGATTATTTGCTGCAAATAATGAGATTACTTTCACAAGTGTTATAACATACAGTCAAACTGCGTATATTAACCAGTGACCAAGGCATAAGGCAAACAAGAAAATTGGCCACTGCAGACAGGTGACCAATATAGACAGGTTCCATAACATTGTTGTTTACCTGCAGAGGATCATTGTTGGCGGCCACAA
Organism: Echinarachnius parma; assembly: GCA_037951105.1. NCBI lineage: Eukaryota > Metazoa > Echinodermata > Echinoidea > Clypeasteroida > Echinarachniidae > Echinarachnius > Echinarachnius parma. The sequence goes on along the minus strand of JBAMJV010010710.1, from coordinate 16,553 downwards.
TAGACACTGTCTATTGTGGCCGCCAAAAGGTGGCTATACCAAGACAGGTTTGACCGTTAAATAACGAAAGATAAATTCATAACTGAATCATGTTCCATGTCTGTATTGGTAATACGAATACACAACAAATGTATGTCATGTATGTGAGAACTGCTGGGGTCTCTAAGTAAGTTTTTTTTTTCGATTTTCACAATTATTTATTTTGTACTCTAAATCTAAATATAAAAACTCGAATTCTAGGTCTAGGTTGGGAAGCCTGCTCAATTCATCGTGCTGGGTTGGCCCGATAATGTTTTTTGTTTCTTTCTCCTACTCTCTCTCTCTCTCACCTTCGGGTCTATTTTTAAAGGGGTAGGCCTATAGTTCAGTTTGGGTTTAGAGGGCGCTTCAAGAAATAATTGTTTTTGTGAGGTAATGAAAAACTAAGTGTAAAATTGTAAAAAGCACACAATTCTCATGACAAAATCGGTTCAGAAACGGCTAAAATATCCATAAATGTATTTGGTTGGAATAAATGAGATGGGGAACAACTTTTATTCAATAATTTAAGAAAGTATTCATTAATCCTACACATTTCTGGAAATATACCAACAAAATGTTTTTTTATGATCTCTTTATTGAATAATTATTTTTACCAAATATCACATTCACATACGACTTTTAAACATTTGAGGAGTCTGGAGGGCGCCCTCTTGTGTTAAAAGCTGCTTATTGGATGAAAATAGGCCCTGTATAACTTGGCCGTTTGTAAGGGTTTTTAAATTCTAGCATCATTGAATGGTAACTGACAAGTTTCTGTTAAAATTCTGTTTGACCAAAACTGTACTATCCTTATTATGTCTAACAGCAGTTAATTTCTTAAACAAATTAAAATATTTGATTAGTACATCAAATGATTGGTGAAAATAATAAAAACTAAATGAAACGCCAATAAAAAATATTAAATTTTTTTTTTCCATGGAAACAATAATTCATAAACGTATCAGGATCTATGTCACATGTTCTAATGGCAAAAGAGCATAATAATAATAGTTTCCTGAAGAATGGCATGGGTGATATTTGAGCTCGAGGGGCACTACCAAGGCAAGGGCACTCTATAGGCTAAAGGGGGCAATCAAAAATGAAAGAAAATTGATTACTTTCCCAAAGAATCCGCTGCCATACATTACAGAGTCTAATAATAATTTTCCAGAAAATATTAAACCAGGATGAGTTGGTACTTACCGAGTGTGCGGTGAGAAATGGCTGCCGTGCGAAAGAGGAACACTTGGGCTTTGCAAAACTATTTATACTTGTACTTGGCAATGAAGATAGTCTGAGCTGACAAGGGACTGTTTCACATTTTTTCTAGGGGTGTACGCCAATAATGTTGAATGTGCAAACGTGCTAAAGGAATAGTAGACAGTTTGAAATGAGATAAAATGCCAATCAATACGTGTTCCCCTTGAATTAATATTAGCATGCCTACTAAATAATGTGAATAAAACGAAGGAAACTGGCAGATGATTCAGTATAACGCGCGCATTGTTTACCTGAGCTGAATCGATGAGTATTAGTTGGCTATGCAAATCTATTATTTCCAATAATATTTGCATTCCTTAGTTTCCATTCTTTTCAAACATGACGTGGCGTTTATTTGGCAACAACAAGTTGTGGGGAATACCAAAGTTAGCCTTTGACAAGGCATGATATGTGCTTAATTAAAATTAATTCAAATCAAGATCTAGTGTTTCGCATAATAATGATCCTTTCACATTGATTGTCTGATATATATGTCTTAACTGATATATCAGGGCAGCAACAATACGAAGGAGGGGGGGGGGGGGGGGATGCTTGGATTTCCATGAGGGGGCACAGGATTTCGACTGACATGCAAACAAAAAGAGAGGGGAAAATGCCCTCACCCCTTCAGGAGGCCAAGGAAGACGGAAGGAAACATATTAATACACTGATCAATTGTATGACGCACCTCATAACCCCCGGGAATGGTGCGTCATGGTTGGGTCATTTACCACAACATTTTTGACGCAGGTACCGTCATGGCAACCCTTGGTCCGTCACATCATGACGAAAGGGTGCGTCCTTGTCAGTCAGTTTACCCATCCTGGTCCGTCAAAATCAAGAGATGGTGCGTCACCAAAGTGATCGTATGCTGTACCGTCATTGTAGTTGAATGGTCCGTCAACATTTTGTCACAGGGGTGCGTCATGGTATACTGAAATCCGACTCATATAGGATTAATGACGCACTATTCCCGGGGGTCATGAGGTGCGTCATACAATTGATAAGTGTAAAAGGTCAGAATGGAAGTTATTTTGATCCCTCTATAGCTATAATATTATACACAATATGTACACGAACATATCACATACATTCACAAGCCAACATAATTATTATAGACCCGCTCGCACGCGCGCACACACACACGCACATACAGACACACAGACACACAAACACACACACACACAGACACACATACACTTTGTTTTAAACACACTTGTACACGAACATACATACATACGTATATATACATACACAAGCAAACATGATTATAGCCCCACACGCACGCACACACACATTTATGATTTCATTTATGATTTCACATTTATACACACACACACACACACAAACACACACACAAACACACACATAATTATGCACACATATATTACATACACACACAATAACACACAGACATTGATTAAAATCAACAAGTTCGAAAAACATATTCATACTTTGATTTATATACGCTAACTCTTGTTTTAATTATAACAGGCTGAATGTCATATACAATTCGTGTACATCTGGTAGACACGTACCATATCTTCTACATCGACAAATCTATACTTTACACTAATAATGTTTGTTGTCAGTTCATCAATCAACGACATATTTTAAATACTCAGCAAGCAGAGCAATAAGAATATGAAATAATGTAATAATACTACAAAGAAAAAGTAATTTATTTCTTATATTACTTTTGGTCAATCACTCTTTCATATGGGGTTGATTCCCGATTAAGAAAACTAAGTGGATAGGAATTTCATTGGCATATCATTCTCAAAACAAAATAACGTATGTTTAATCAAAATCCGTTCAGAAACGGCTGCCATATAAATGATATGCACAAACCAAACCATTCGAATTTGACATTCACTAGCGATTTCACATGAATGGAATTTTATTATTCTAAGACCTGCATATTCGTTATAAATTTAACGGCTACTTTGAATAGAAACAGCCTTCTTAATAAACCATTAAGATCTCTTTCTACCATTCAAACATGGTATAATGACTATTAGTGGTTTGATAACAGACACGTTTAGCCACTATGATTGGGCATTTTAAAGAACTGTTCTTTTCCTTTAATTACATTTAAAATGCCTAGATTTTCGATTTCGGGGTCGAAATCATTTCAATACTCAATATCATCCTTCCTGTTATACACATTACAAGCAAAATAAAAGGGGAAAAGTCTTCATATCAACACTTGCCTGCCGTATAAATGTTATATTTTACCTCAAAAGTAGATGATTTTACCAACAATTTAGATGAAATTTTACGAAAATTGGAATATTGCATTGAACTGATTGAAAAGGTGTTTTTTTTAATCAAACACGTCTCGCAGCCGACGGCATATGCTTATAACATGATGAAAGTAAATAAGCAGAACATAAAAAAGAATACAATTATACAATTCCATCGCACAATTCATATTCTTAAACCAGCCAATGGTATATAAGTATAACTTAACAATATCAAACGTGTTTATAAAAGCATACAAGTTGGAAACAATTTGTATTCCTAACTTATCAATTCCAATGTTTAACTAGAGAGTATAATACAATAATATATAATAATGATAATCATACAAACAATTTCACAAAGATTAATTCAGATGGTGAAGATTTATGAATCAATGCGGATCTAAAAAAGAAAGTTTTTTAACCAGGGCAACCTTTTTTTTAGCAACTTTCACTTCACCATTCATCAATTTATGTAATTAATATAACCTTTCCATAACAAAGAAAAGTAGGGTTTAGATAGACTAAATCAAAGGTATGTATCTAATACAGAGCAATAGTGGTATAGTTATGCGGGATAGCTTTAAAAATCAAATCGGGCATTCATGGCATATGAACCACTGCATTGCTATAAAATATAAATTTAACAGATTACAATTAAACTACATTGTCGGCGATAAATAAAACATCACTTTATAGTGTGATTGTAACTTAAAAGGGTAGTTCAGTTTTGGTAGAGAGGGTGCTGCACATCACAATTTTTTTGTGAGGTAATGAAAAACTGAGTGTCGAATTTGAGAGAACATGCAATTTTAATGGCAGATTAAACTTTATTTGGTCAAAATCGACCCAGGAACGGCTGAAATATTAATAAATATATGTGATCTTATAATTAGTTGGGGCCCAAATAATTATATGATTTTTTCAAAAAATATAAATAATGCTTGCACTTTTTCCAAAATTTTCAAAAACGTTTTTTAAATAGTTGATGATCTCTCTATTTAATCACTAATTCAATACAACATCAGATGCATAATTTTGTATGAAAAATGGTTGAAACCAATGCCATTTTAGAAAGCGCCCTCTTGTGTTTTAATGGCTCTATTTTTTAATGATAACGGGCTTTTTACTTTAATAGTCGTTGGTAATTTTGTATACCTTTCGAGCATGGTGGAGTTATAACTATTAGTTTATAAAGTTACTGTCCAGGTTTGGTTACTAAAGTTCAGCCTTACCAAAACTGTACTACCCCTTTAATGCCTTTCAATTAAATCAAATTCTATTCAAATATTTCAGTTCCAATAATGATTGCATAGTTATCCTTAACAAAACAAAATAGGGTTAAATAAAATACATACAATAATAAATGCATGATATTTTAACCTTGCCGAAGCAAACAAGGTTTTTCAAAGGCGTTTTCTATTTCGCCAAAATTTGACCCACAGTCACGAATTAGACCAGTTGCATACAGAACTCGAAATGGTGAATACAGTATTACCGTCAATGATGTCAGGTTTCTTTTTTTATAATTATAATTATAATTATGTCATCGATTAGGATGATAATACGGATCAACCTTCAACATTTGATTCACAAAATACAATATTAAGATTTTTCGTATTTTCTAACAATGCATATACAAATACATGATTATGATATGAACTGCATGATTTGAAAATTATGGTCATCTTTCATCAAATCATTAAAGATTCACATATTTATACAAATATCAGTTGACAAGTATAGTATACAGTATATAACTATAGAACTCCAGAGGAATTAATGGCGTTTTCAAGTACTTATACGCCCATGCAACAGCATGTTAATATCCAGGAGTGTAATAACTATACGGATATGTATAGAAACTGAATGTATTGAATTGAACTTGAATTGAACTTTATTTTCCACATCATCAACATTTTATATACATGTTATTATTTACAAAGGATAAAAACGATAAAATACAAACAAAGAAGTAACACTACATGTACATTGTGAAAATGTGGGAGGCTATAAAAAAAAACACACTAACAATAAAGGAATCCCGTTTCATATCGATCGTCATAGAATATTTGCCATGTGTTCTTATAAGCAACGCGAATCATGTATACAAGTATTATCATTAGAAACAAAGCTTTACAAGATATATTATACACACTGTCACAGTAGAGTAGGCACGTATAGGCCTTCATATCCATGATAGTTCTAGATTATTTTACCAGTAAATGCAACAGATTAATATCTAAAATCGTACTCAGTATAATATAATGAATATGTACAGAAACTGGATGAATCACACTAAACAATAGAGGAATTAACCCCGTTTCATATCATTATAAAATATTATTCCATGTGTTCTTATAAAGGAAACGCGAATCATGTATGCAAGTATTATCATTACAAACAAAGCATTACAAGATATAATATTATACCTATTGTCACAGTAGAGTAGGCCTACATGATCAGGATGATACTTCGCGATTATATATTACCAGTAAATGCAGTAACATGTTGATATTCACATTCGTAATCAGTATATGATACGGATATGTACATATAAACTGGTAGGGGAACCCCGTGTCATTTCATAAAATAGTATTCCATGTGTTCTTATAAGCAACGCGAATTATGTATACAAGTATTATCATTAGAAACAAAGCTTTATACAAGATATATCATACACACTGTCACAGAGTAGGTACAAATAGGCCTACATGATAGTTCGCGATTATATTTCGCCAGTTAATTGCCACAACTAAAATATCAGAAAGAAATATTCCGATCAATTGAAAAGGAACAAAGAAATCTGATTTCAGTTTGCTTGTTGAATTCGTAATATAATCCTTATAAACGTAATATGTACAATATGGCGTATATATTTCAAGCTAAAGAAAATTCGACGTTATACAAGTAAGCAATGAAAAGTCGCAATTTTGTTGTTGTTGTTGACATGCTACAACACGACAGCTTTATTCTGAAAGATATTATTTTGGAAATCTGTACTAATTCAGCAATTATACATTCATATACAGTATATGGTATGTAGTCACTAAACATTTTATAACATTAACTTTTTGTTACAATTCCTATAAATGTGTTTCTGAATGAAATTAACATATTTTAGATCATTTTGTAGCTTGAACTAAGGTTGTTTCAAATAACTGTGTGATATTATAAAGCAATATCACAACGCAATATTGCGTTGGCAATATTGCTTTTGGCAATTAAATACATGTAATAATTTTGTCAATTTATACTACAAACAATGCAAATTACATTGAGTTATGCATGGTATATATTTGTTCTTACTATCAGTAATTCTTTACTTACACAAAGACATGATAACACAAGATAATACAAATAAAACACATATATAAAGAGGATATGCATTGAATATATAATTATTTCATATATCGCATGGCAAAATGCACACATATAACAAATATTCTTCTTCTTCTTCCTTCTAAACTGCCTCCTTCAATTATGAAGATTATCGCAGTATTTTGGTTGTGATGTGCAGGGTTACTACTACTAGTCAACCGGGTTAACAGCCTACTCTTTTTCGAAAAGTAAACTAGGTTCTTAGCGTGTATGAGGTGTGGTTGTCTCACACATGGGACCTTTATTTAACGACCTATCCGAGAGACGGAGTGCATTCCGTGTATCCTTTCATGCATAGGAAGCACGGGGGAGGCCGATAACGAAAGTTAGCTCGAATAAAGTCAGTATCAGAGAGCCAGACCAGCGCCGTATCTGACTTTCGGTGTTTTATTTCACCTTATTAGTGATAATAGAACATATCAGAGTGCATTCAATGTATCGGACAATCTTGTCCGGGGCTTTTTGCACCTAGTTTCAGGAACCGGTTTGAAGTCTTATATCGTGTCCTGCATGTTAAGGTAAACATCTGCTGGCTCTGATGTAAGATCATGTACAAAGTCTTTGTTGGGGAAGGCTTCATACTCATATACCAGGCATTTTGCCACCCTACATTGGGTTTAAATCTTCTAAAGACTTCGCCGAATGTCAGAATGCCTTCCTGATATAAGGCGCATTTCTAGTCGGGTTATTCATGTATGTGAATAGTTATAGGTTTGGCTTCGAGTTTGTGTATTGTGCCTCTTTGCTCAACATCTCCTTTCTTCATGGATGACAAATTAATGTGAGATAGAACATGGACCCATTTGAGGGGTGTTAATTTGTAGTAATCCAGTAACTTTTCGCACGGCTGTTTACTGAATCGCGCTGACTTTTGTTCAGCTGGTGAGCAGTACTAGTTCTGTCACAGAATACAGTGTCAGATATGCAGTATACTGATCGATGCGAGTGCTTGATCCCCCAGCCACTTTCTGCAAGATGAAGATGTTGACTCTGGTCTTCATTTTGGAGGATACCCTCGTAATCATATACACTGCGGTCCAGGATGACTTCATAATTATCTTGGTGCTCCTCATTAGTAAATATTCTCTTGCAAAAGGTGACATTGAGTCCTGCCTTGGCGTGCTGGTTGCTTAGATGAAGTTGATGGGCAGTGTCATTTGATGGTTTAGGTCCAGTAGGTATTATAAAGTGGTCCCATTTTCTTCCGGTCTTGGGTAAGGGTGGTGCAGTATTTCTAACTCAGATGGTTGTGTAGCGAGGGCGATATAGTCTGCGTAAGCAACCTTCTTCTAAATAGTCTCAGACAGATTAAGATTAAAAGAGCATCGGAGTCAAGACAGATCCTCGATGGAAGGCCATCAGCCATCAGAGTTCTAACAGAGCTTGTTTGGTCACCAGCGATACTCTGAATATTCTATTTTTTGTTGTGAGTATTAAAGAAAGTGTGTGCAAATTCGCCTGATATTTGAAGATGTGGGAGGCTTTGAGCAGCAAAGCACGACGGTGTCAAAGGGTGATGATAGCTCAATAAGACTAGTATAGTCTGATTACGCAAATTCATTGTAGTATTCTCAGAAAATTTAATGATAGAGCTATCAGAGAGCATCGGAGCCATCAACATAATTAGGTCGTAAGGGTGTGGACGTGATCGGATATGTAAGTGCAGAAGGCTCCGAAAAGTCCCTTCGTCTTCTTCCCTTTTCCCACAAAGCTCTCCTCGTATCGCTTGAAGGGGTTGAAATCCGCTTGCTTGATTTGGGACATGATCTCTGCCCCTCGTACGCACGTCTTGTAGTGCGTTGACTCGGGCGCTCCATCCTGGCTTTCCTCCCTTTTCTCAGCCTCTATCAGGAGATCCACGTAGTCCAGTGTGCTGAGAGGATTCGGTCTCAGTGCGATTTCTTGAAGACGCTTAAGGCTTCTGTGCGACTGTGTAATCAGCCGAGAGACGCATTCTTGCACGATGACAAATTCTTCTTGGTGCTTCTTGACGACCTGCTCGACGGTTAACTTCTTGCCAGTCGCGTCGTGGTATCGACTTTCAAGCTCAGAATAATTCCTTGTCTCCTTCTCACTGTAGTATTCAAATCTGTATTTTTGATTGAAGTGAACATTCCAGATACATCCACCTGGACAAACACCGCACACCCGATCACTGCCTTCACCCTTCATTGCTTTGCAACTAGCTTTCTTACTGTCATCAGCAATACGGCATGGATAGTGACATGTAAAGTGACAGCGAGAGCAGTTTGTAATGTATGTACCGCGTGGTACATTAATTCTGCGACTTTTTTGAACCTCCACTTCATAGACAAAGTCTCTGTTTGCTTCGATGTCGGCCTCGTGTTGTTCCAGAATTCGCTGCTCTTCCCGAAGTTCCTCAAGCTTACCACATCCCACCTTGATCTGTGGTTGTATTCCTTCAACGGCTATCTCCAAACGTTCTCGTTCTGTCAGGACTTCCTGCGTGAGTGTAAGACTTATTGGTTGTATCGTCGTCATGGCCGCAAAGAATTGTTGCATGCTCTGGGTTCCCATTTCCCAGAACATCTCGTCAAAACATTCACCTTTCTCTTTCATGCCTTTTGCTTTACTCTTAACACTTGTGCTCGCACGACTATTGCGGCCAGTGGCTGTTCCACTAGTTTGGGGGTGGGCACTGTGAATTTTGTTAGCAAACAGAGCCGAGTTGTTGAACTTGAAGAAGTTGTTTGAGCACGGAATATTCGCATATTCTATAGCATCAATCAACGGAGGCTTCTGACTGTCAGCAAACGTCACCAGCAACGAAATATTCTGTTCGATGTCTTTGCCAAAGATTGACATCATGGAGTCAAAGAGGTACTTCTGAGTATGTGTCAGTCTGGCCTGTGATGCCTGTGCGACAAAGCCAATGACGTCTATGTGGTCAACCTGGTGCACGGAAGAATCCGAGAAGTAGTCACGTATCTGATCGACGATGGCTTTGTCTCGGCCAATGCCTCTTGTATCTCCAAATCCGGGTGTGTCAATGATCGTCAGTTTAGAATCAAGGTGTGACCATTCCGTGGGGTTGATGGTGTACGAAGTGATCTTCTGTGTCTGACTCTGTGATTGCCCACCTGCTTTGTTCTCTCCCTCATCAGCGATGATCTTGAAACGAAAGTTGTCGTCCCATTCCACGTGGAAGATGTAGTTTAATATTCCATTGATGAGTGTGCTCTTTCCCGCTCCCGTAGCCCCTACCACCATGAGGACCAAGTGCCGTTTACCTGGATTACAATCCTCCCCAAAAGAGTAGGTTTGGTATTTATCTTGACCTCCTTGTTTTCCTTTGGACAGAGGCAGTTTGTAAATACTCCGTTCACCCTTTGAAGGCTTCCCCTTCTTGACCTTTTCACACTTTGATATCAACTCTTTGAAGTTAGTTGACCGTGAATCAGTTACAGTTGATGGAGTGATTTCTACTGGTTTAGAAAATTCACTATCCCCCGCTTTTCCAAAACTGGCAGATACTGATACCCTGTATGTCTTGTTTGGTTCCATGTTTTCGATATGGCACAGGCTTCCACTCCCGTCAGTTTCGTGCATCAACACGTGGTCTGGATTGGTGTCACCAACTGGTATGGATTTCACTATGTATTTCGAAACGTTTAGTCCGTCAGCTATCACACTGGGCTTAGCCCAAGTCACAGTAATGCTTGCCCCTACGTCATGAGGGGGGGCACGATGGGAAGGTTGTTATAGTGTCGCTCATTGGACTTGCTTGAGATTCCCCAATCTCGCACGAAGCTGCTACCAAGAATTCGTAGGTGGTATTGGGTCTCAGGTTGGGTATGGTCGCACTGGTGGTTGCATCTTCTGTTCTGTATTCAGACCATCCGTGGTCCTCTGTAGACGAAGCCTCTCTGTATCGGACAAGATAAGCCTTGATGCATGAAAGACCATCCCTTGGTGTAGCCCAATTCAGGACCGCAGAATCATGGAATTTCTTGAGGACTTCTGGCTTTCCAGGTGCTCCGGGTGGTTGAAAGTCTTTCGAGGTGAGGACTTCGTTCTCGTAGAGGAATATTGATCCACCATCCACAATCGCCTCTTTTCCGTCATCGAAACCCATCACACAAAAGGCTGTCTTTTCTGACTCTTTGTTCGCAGTCGAAAACTCTCTGAACTGCGTTGCCTTGATTCTCATGTTCTTTGACGCTGCCACATTGTTGAACCATTCATCTCGTGGTGAATATGGTTCGGCAGTTTCTGACCTGATGCAGCGTGAAAGGGCATTGAGATATTCATCCTCAAGCCCTACTGAAGAGAAAGAGAATGCTACTGTGTGTTCGATCGAGAAATCGAACAGTAGCGCATCCAGGTCTTCACGAGAACTGATTATTCTTGAAGACCCAAAGCCTTTCATGAAGTTTTGTATGATGTTCATCTCCTTTTCTCGACATTTCAACCACTGTTTCAACTGGCGCACGTTGAACGGAGATTGCTCGCAGTCAGAAATGATATCAAAAAGTATCCTTTCTTCTGCTTCTCCGCCGCGAACTTTTGGTAGTGCTCGAGCGATATATTGCTGGAGGGAACACTTGTACTCGAGTACCGAATTTTTGAACTGATCAAGTTTTTCTTGAAACTTGGGAAAATCTGTGCAAATGCTGCACTCTTGAAGATCATCGCACTTGATCTTGCACTGATCGAAACACTCAAAGATGTCCTGAATTTGACCGATAGCGTTCATGCTAATTTTTTGGACCAGTTGTGCCGCGTTGTTATCCAGTTTGGACAGTGGATAAAGCCAAACAGTCAAAGGAACCGCAAACTCACCCGACTCTCCAAGCATTGATGACAGCTGAGTGTAGACAGCTACAGCCTCCTGAAGGGTTGCTGGGTTGCTTTGATGAGCAATATCTCCATAGAACTTGCACTGAAGTTTGTCGGCTTCTTCCTTTTCGCTTTCAGTTAGTTTCAAATCGCCTTCCCCTTCCGTGTTGCAGCATTGGAACTTCTTTATGATCGCAGACATGCAGCCTTTCACCTGTTTCTCGCTTTCGCCGTGCTTCAGATACCTGTCAAAAACGAAGAAAGCTTGTGCTCCATATTGTATGCCCGTTACAACATGGGTACCTATACCACGTTCAAATACATTTGAATGTTGGACATTGTCTCTGCTTAGATGTTTCATCGTCAACTGTTCGAACCTTACCGTAGTCTTGTACTGAAGTGTAAGTCGGGACTGGCGACTGGTTGTCTTCCTGTCATTGATGTACTCCGCAGAGCCCCTGGCTTCGACAAGTCCACCCAGAAGACTGGCCTTTAGGGAAGCCTCGACGTTGAGTGCCGTCGACTTGTCGTTGATGCTGTCCGAGGCAACGATGTTGAATCGAGTTCCTTGCTGTGTACGGACATCCCGGTCGTTCTTGAGAACCTCGGGATCCCACAGCGTGAACCCCGGGATGAGTGTGTCGTCGCGGCAGTCGTAGAGCATCCCCAGCTGCATAGGTCTGCCAAGCGCCGGAAGCTCCAGTGATCTCTCGTCACCCATCTTCTCCTTCAAAGGGGAAAACACAGTATAGGGTAAGTAATATGAGTTCTGCAAAACTTTTCTCATGGCGCTCTATAAACGCCCACGTTATGTTATGTACAAAAACATAAATAATAATAATGTCCTATCGTTTTTTCATATGATGCCCAATCCGGCACGAGTGCCCTTCCGCAAGACAAAATTAATGTGTACTTATGAATTGGTACATGGCTTGCAATCACTTCAGTACTTGAGCGTTTACTAAGGGGCCCAGTTGGGTATTGCATTTTTTTCCCATCAAAATTGAGATTTTTATTTTAAAATGATCCATGGATTCTAAGCTTTAAGAAAATATATTATTTGTGGGGTAGTAGAAACAAATTAATTCAAAGAGACACTCTGTATCTATGCAAATTAGGCCTAATTTCCATAATTTATGCAAATTTATTCATGAAAATGGGATATTCTATGAAAATGGTGGTTTTATATTCCTTGGATCAAAAGAAGAAAATTCATCCAAAGAGACTCTGTATCTATGCAAACTAGGCCTAATTTCCATAATGTATGCAAATGTATTCATGGGCATGGGATATTATATGAAAATGGTGTTTTTATTGAGATACTTTAGAGAATAACTTTGGAAAGATGGTCTAGGGTATATCAAGGCGAGTTGATCAATTTAGCAGTGTCTCTTTGGATGATTTTTTTTCTTTTGATCCAAGGAATATTTTTGATCCAAGAAAAACAATCGTTTTTGGCCCTTAACAAGCCTACTATGGGTAGAATAATCGAATAGAGCTATATACCCTGCCTTCTTTGTATATATATTATACCGTATGTCCCAACAAAAATTACAATCGGACTTTCTGCAACGATAACTTTAAAGGTAGAACATCAATCATAATGCTATTTCAGGGTATGAACTATAACTTATTACCTACATCTTGCAGAAAACCCTATTCGATTTGCTTCAGTGGTCATAGAGAATGGGGATCTTGGTAAATCATGTCAGATGTCCCTTCCCTCCAGGTTTTGTAAGGAGACGCGTCGTCCATTGTGTTCCTGCCTTACAAATACGAAGTTGTTTATTATGCATGTTCTCGCACAAAAATATCTTTTTAGAAAGTGAAAGTGTATGTAGCAGTCACACCGCCAAACCGAATCTGAACCGTAACCAGACCGAATTTCGACTTTATCGGGCACCGACAAGAGCCCGAAGTGGGGTGGCGCTCATGTATAATGTAAGACGGGTATGTGCCGCTTAAAGGGTGACTAAATTAAAAACGCAAGTTGACTTTGGTCGATCTATGATAATGAATACATCACATATCTGTTGACTATTTGATTTACATTTTTGTCATATATTTTATATATTTTTTTTAATTACTTTTTTTCTACCTGCTAAGCTTCACCCCTAAAAAAAACCCGCTAGAAGCTATTGACTTCTGTGACATCATAATACCATTCAACCATCAGTCAGCTAGATGAACAAAAGACATTAGTATGTCAACTGACCACCTTTATACAATGCCCACTCACCATGAAAAGAAGGGTTTCAATGAAAACATCTAATGCTAATGCAATAAGGTACTCAGTGGGTGAGAACATATATTTTGTTTATGTTTATCTAGCTGATCGATGGTTGAATGGTATTGTGATGTCAGAGAAGTCAATGGAGAAGGGTTTTTTTAGGGGTGGATCTTAGGTGGAACAAAAATAATAGAAAAAATAATATTAAAAATATGACAAAAATGTACATCAAATAGTCAACAGATATGTGATGTATTCTTTATTATAGATCAACCAAAGTCAACATGCGTTTTTAATTTAGTCACCCTTTAAAAGAACCCCGTTTTCACACCCGATTGCCGCTCTAAAGATACCCGATTTTCAAAAGTTGCCGCTCCATAGACCCCCGGAATGACTTGGCTAGGTAGTCGAGTAGCGCCAAGTCTATTATTCTTCTTCTAGTCAGCTCCTTGGACCACCATTTGAGCCTTTTTGAGGGTTTCCGTAGGTTTTTGGTAGCTCCAAGTCTATGTATTTTGTAGTTTTAGTCTGCTCCTTACAGGGTTTTTGTAGCTCCAAAGACCCTATATTTTTTGCTTGTAGTCAGCTCTTTAGACCCCCATTTCAGAGTTCCGTGCGGCACACCCCCGTCAAAAAATAATTCGAGTGCCCCCCCCCCCCCCCCCCCCCCCCGGGGTTAGCGATACCATCTCGACACCAAACCGCTAGCGCACGAACGTCCCCGAAGCGTCCCCGAATTATTCGGTCTCGTGTCGGTTTGGATTCGGTTTGGCGGTGTGACTGCTACATTAGTTGCCCTGCCAGTTGTGAGCAAAATATTTCCATTCATATGGGTGCCAAGAGCATCCAAGTGTCAAACTTGGAAGAAACGGACCCATGACATGATTTACAAAGATCCCTATTCTCCATGACCACTGAAGCAAATCGAATAGGGGTTTCTGCAAGATGTAGGTAATAAGTTATAGTTTCATACTCTGAAATTGCATTATGATTGATCTACTATCTTCAAAGTTATCGTTGTTGTTTGGTGGCAATCAGTCAAATGTGACTATTGTTGCCAATTGATTTTCTTTTGATTTATTATTCATATATTAAAAAAAATATTATAGCATTTTATAAATCATCAACAACAAATTTCTATGGCACCGCTAAAAGTATCGCGATATTTATTTATTTTTGTTTTCCTCCAACCATATATAACTATTACTTTTATATACAAAAATATAAACAGTATCCTTAATTCAATGACAAAGCCCACCTCTCACATCGGGACTCCGGCCACTTATGTGAAAGTGGGCCTCTTATGGTCAAAATTATTATCTTACAACACTTAATTATAATATAATAATAATAAAGCAAACAAAACAAAAAACATTTATTCATAAATAAACACTATTTTAGCGCTACTTATAAAATATCGCGATATACTTTTCTCTTTTTTTTTTCTTCTTCATAATATACTAATTCCTAACAAATTAGTGCCAACATTTCGTGGGCTTATTTTGTGCATGTTAGTACAAAGACTTAATACATGATACAATAATCGCTTCTTTTTTCAGTTCATTTACAAACTGAAGTAATCATAATACATGTGGAAATAACAGACACCCAACAACAACAAAATCAAGACAATGCATCAACATATTAAAGGGATAGTTGAGTTCTGGTAAATAGAGTACAGTTTTGGTCAAACTGAATATTAGTAACCAAATCATTAGAAATTGATAGTTATAGCTGCAACATGCTCAAAAAGAAATAAAACATTACAAATAACTAAGAAAGAGCCTGTTATCATTCAAAAAGAGCCAATAAATCTCAAGAGGGCGCTCTCCAAACCAGGATCGGTTTCAACCATTTTAAATAAAATATTGTGCATGTGACATTTTGTTGAAATAGTGATTAGATAGAGAGATAAGCAACAACTATTTAAATACCTCTTTCGTACATTTTTGAAAAGAGGAAGCATTTTAAAAATTTTTCTAACGGCCGATTCAAAATGATCTAATAAATGTGGGGCCCCACAAATATTACAAATGGTTTTGTTTATGGATATTTTAGCCATTTCTGAACCGATTTTGCTCAAATAAATTTTATTCTGCCATTAAAATTGTATACTCTTTCAATTTTTACACTTAGTTTTTCATTATCTCACAAAAAATTATTTTGTGTAGCGCCCTCTCTACTAAAACTCAACTATCCCTTTAAAGACACGCTGCTTATAATGCTTTTCTCACATAGGGACTCCCGCCTCTGATGTGTAGATCCATTTGAGTAAAATACATTTTGCGAAAGTTAGTGTTAATTCATAATGGCTATAAATCACAAATATTAATAATAATAATCTCCAAAAATAATTACTAAACGTTGCAGAAAGTCCGATTGTAATGTGTTTGGGACATACGGTACATGGTTAGTACTTGCAAAAAGTTGAATAGCTATACTATAAAATCATGTAAATGATATTTAATATATTTTGTGACACATATTTTATATAAAAAAATATTTACAACAACAACGAAATAATAACAATATAAATAATTACAATATGAATATAAAGTTAAAATCTTAATTTCCACTAAAATGCGATAAATGATCGGTCATGAATATTCATGAGGCAT
>JBAMJV010010709.1:12500-53770 GCA_037951105.1 Echinarachnius parma | reverse complement strand
CAATTTTGGATTGGGGGGGGGCAAAACCCTAATATAAGGGGGCTCACGATTTATGTGTTTAGGGGCTCATGCCCAACCACACTCACAGAGTTGCCAACTTTGAGCCAGAGGTGAGAGTGAGACATTGCGAGTATAAAGCGACCAAGCCCGAGGGAGCGAAGTGACTGAGCGGAGTCCCCCCTCCCACGGTAGGGAGCTTTTGCATTTTTTGACTTGAAATTGTGCAATCTGGTGCATAAAAACATGATCCAACAACATAGCTTACAACCAAAAATGAGTCCCGAGGGAGCGAAGCGACCGAGGTCTGGGGCAGAGCCAGAGGGGGAGGGTTTGGGAGGGGGTATCCCCCTCCCACGGGGAAGATTTTGCATGTTTATACTTGAAATGGTGCATTCTGGTGCATAAAAACATAAACCATATGCCACATTGTATGATCCAACATCAAAGCTTACAGCCAAAAATGAGTCCCGAGGGAGCGAAGCGACCGAGGGTTGGGGCAGAGCCAGAGGGGGTACCCCCCTCCCACGGGGAAGATTTTGCATTTATATACTTGAAATGGTGCAATTTGGTGCATAAAAACATAAACCATATGCCACATTATGTATGATCCAACAACATAGCTTACAGCCAAAAATGAGTCCCGAGGGAGCGAAGCGACCGAGGGCTGGGGCAGAGCCAGAGGGGGAGGGTTTGGGAGGGGGTATCCCCCTCCCACGGGGAAGATTTTGCATTTATATACTTGAAATGGTGCATTCTTGTGCATAAAAACATAAACCATATGCCACATTTGTATGATCCAACATCAAAGCTCACAGCCAAAAATGAGTCCCGAGGGAGCAAAGCAACCGAGGGTTGGGGCAGAGCCAGAGGGGGAGGGTTTGGGAGGGGGTATCCCCCTCCCACGGGGGAAGATTTTGCATTTATATACTTGAAATGGTGCAATTTGGTACATAAAAAACATAAACCATACGCCACATTATGTATGATCCAACAACATAGTTTACAGCCAAAAATGAGTCCCGAGGGAGCGAAGCGACCGAGGGCTGGGGCAGAGCCAGATGGGGAGGGTTTGGGAGGGGGTATCCCCCTCCCACGGGGAAGATTTTGCATTCATATACTTGAAATGGTGCAATTTGGTGCACGTCACACAAACAGCCAGAGCAATAACAGCCTACACTGGAACTACGTGGACCGGTACAGAAAAATCTACCCCAGACGTACCATACGTGGTTACACAACAACAGCGAAAACGTTAAATGGATGTATAACTTAGTTTTTAAACGTTAGAATTAACAAGTATTGGCTGATACATTTATTTTTTTCTTTTCCTTATTCTTTCTTTCTTTCTTTCTTTCTTTCTTTTCTTTTTTTTTTGAGGGGGGGGGGGGGGCTTTTTTTTTGGGGGGGGGCAAAACCGCAAAAACGCGTTTTGCCCCCCCCCCCCCCCACTTTTTGGATTGGGGGGGGGGCGGCCGCCCCCCCCCCCCCCCCCACCCCCCCCCCCCTGCCCCCCCCACTTCCGGCGCCTATGTTGTCTTGGGGGGTAATTGTCTTGGGGGTAATTGTCCTAGGGGGGTAATTGTCCGGGTGGTAGATGTCCGGGGGGTAATTGTCATAGGGGGGTAGTTGTCCGGGGGGTAATCGTCCGGGGGTCGTTGTCCAGGGGGTAGTAGTCCTAGAACCAGAGTTTTGTGTGCTGCCCTCTCCCGATTGGATTGTGTATAAGCGCAGCCAGCTAGCTAGCTGAGGTCAGTGTGCAGGCGGCTAACTCAATTTACAAGATCTACCTAGATTCACGCTCGTAAATGTGTGCAAACTAGTATACGAAGATGTCTGATGAAAAGAACGACCTGTCTCACCTCGTCTGTCAAATGCAGGTAAACTTTAAAGTGTGTTTAAGAAGGCTAATTCATTTTTACACAGAAACTCGGAACTATAAATAAACAGTGTCAGTTCGTACAAGTCAGCGGACCATCGCTGATTTCCAGTGGGCTAGTCCCCCGGGCTAGTCCCACGCGCTGACAAGCTCCGTGCTGGCACCGGGACAGAACTTCAAAAGTGCAGTGGTTTAGACTTTGAGTTTTGTTTGTGTGGACACAATTTCGCTTACGATAGCTGCAATGCGGGAAGCCCTCCTGTGGCTGTGCGTGATCCACGCACAGATTGTGATCAAACAACGGCGTAAGCGAATATAAAAAACAAAATAACTAAGAGTAAGACTCGTAAAACTGACTAGTAATAATGTAATGTAATTGCTTATTCTCAATTTTTGATATTTCGAGACCTTTTTTGTGGCATACAATAAGTGAATAACATACCTTAAACAAATGTCGTCTATACTATGCAATACCCTTTACTTTTAGGCTTTAAAAGAATAACTACAATATTGTTGTAATATTTTGCTTAATCAGTTAAAACACATTTATTGGCCGATATATAGTTTGATGAATGATGAACATGATGAAGGGATGATTTCTACACATTTGTTTGATCTGAAATTGTATGTGGGTGTTAGTGTTACATTCATCCTCATCCGTCTACTGGAAACTGTTCAGATGATTTGTAAAAGGCGGACACTCCCTTTAATGAATGTGAATGATGCCAGAGATAAGAGCTTGTACGCTGATTTTGCAGAGACTTGATAATGTGCCACTTGGTTGGATGTTGTCGCTGAAGATTGCGATGATGCCCACGATGATGAAGATTAGGATTGGGACAAATATTGGGATATCCCAATTATCCGAATATCATAACGGTACCTATCGCTATTCGAATACCACTTTTTAAAATACCCGGATATTCGCCTTGGAGAGCAAATACCTATTCACCATACTTCAAAAAGCTGTGAAAAATAAAGACGTACAAAACATACAACCTGCAAAACAACAATACCGATAAAAAACAAAGCCAAACAAACCGCACAACCGCAGCCGCAAGAGGCTTATTAATTCATAAATTATCTTCATGAAACTATAATTAAAAAAACAGTATCGTGGCCAACGACAGATTTGGTTTAAAACTACAGGCTAAAGAAAAACCTTTCTGTATGTTGTACAATGTATATTTAGGGCTCTACACTAGCACTTGCCCTATTGTCCGGGGCAAGTCAACATTTGTGTGGGGCAGGTAAAATATCATAAATGCCCTAGTTTGGTTGCCCGATCGGGCAACTAAATGATTGGTCATCTATGAGAGAATAATAGAATTCCTTAGGTTTAAATCTCCTCCAGAAGTAAGCGGGCAAGTAAACTTTCTGTTCGGGCAAGTCAAATTTGAAAAGTTATGATTTTACTTGCCCGAACGGGCAATTCAGGAAAAAAGTTAGTGTGGGGGCTTGGTATATTCCTTGTGAGGAACCCATCACAGAAGAATGACAGAATAGTGTGACCACTGACCACCTTTATTCTTCAAGGCTTACATTCTCGGCATGAAAAGAAGACAAACACGTAGTATTGTAGCAAACATCGCATTATACATTTATATGTTGGAATCGATGATTTGTTACGCCCCTGCGAGTCAAGGGGCTTACTGAGCTGTGTACGATTTGTTATTTGCCTTAAAACTAAAGAATACAAAAAACCTGTCTGAATTTTGTTTCATTCCAGGCACTAGTCCGGGGGACCCTCATCAGACGGGCTTTTGTGCAGCTGAGGAAAGAGTATGAAGAACTTGCCTGTTCTCTGGATGGCTTCGATTCTCAGCAACCTCGGGTGCCGCATCAAAGCACACAGACGGCTGTACAGTGGCCTTTGGCACTCCTATGCAACCCTCATTTTACTTCTCCCATTAAGGTATGTTGAACTCTGGTTGCATTCTTCTTCTTCTCCTTTTAGTGTAGTACAGTCCACACTAATACTAGAAAGTAGAAACAAACTTATTTTGCCTTGTCGGGCGAATAAAAGCAGGTTATTTCTAGTGGCCCGAATCCCGAATCTGGTGGCCCCGAACAATGAAATACATTTACAAGTCTGTTACATTTGGTTCCCCATTTATAGGGCCAGTTGAATTAGGTTTTAATGCAATTTTGGTGGCCCTCGCCTCGGCCAGCGGGCCTGTGCTCATTTTGAACATTGGTGAATTACATGTACGTACTGGTCGGGATGCAAGGTGCAGAACATAAAGTGCAGTAGCAACATGCGTACACTGGTTTGTTGGTAGTTTGTTTTTATTACAGACAAACTCAATCAATTATGATTATTTACTTCTTTGACCGCCCTTTATTATTGCCATCCCGAGACCATCCTAGAATGAATGACCATCTTAGATCTCTAAATTAGGGCAGTTCACCTCTTAACAGTAGCACTGCATTCTGTTCTATATGTGGTTAAACATGAGATTCTATTATCCATTCTCCATTATCTTTCTTCAGGGGCCAGAGAGTGACATTCGAGAAAGGCTTGCAAAGCAGCAAGGGCGGAAGCCTGCTGCATCACAGCATCAACATGTGCCCCATCACAGCATCAACATGTGCCCCAAACGTTACCATAATTGCCATAATTGCCACAACCGGCTGCATCACAACATCAAAAATCACCTGCAACATTACCACAGTCACCACAATCAGATGCACCACATCAACAACATTTGTCTACAACAATACCACTACCAGCTGCAACACAACATCAACAATCGCAGCAAAATAACCACCACAGTCAGCTACAACTGGGGCTATTACTTAGAAATATCTTTATTTTGTCCATAACCATTTTTTCAGGGGCCAGAGAGTGATATTTTAGAGAGGCTTGCCAAGCGACAATGGCGCAAGCCTACTCCATCACAACCTCAACAATCACCTGCAACATTACCACAGTCACTACATTCAGCTGCAACTTGGGCTTATCAAGTTCTCTTTTTTCCATTAACTGTTTTCAGGGACCAGAGAGTGACATTTTAGAGAGGCTTGCCAAGCGACAATGGCGCAAGCCTGCTCCGTCACAACCTCAATAATCACCTGCAACATTACCACAGTCACTACATTCAGCTTCAACTTGGGCTTATCATCAAGTTCTCTTTTTTCCATTAACTGTTTTCAGGGACCAGAGAGTGACATTCTAGAGAGGCTTGCCAAGCGACAATGGCGCAAGCCCGCTGCATCTCAACTTCAACATTCCCCTGCAACATTACCACAGTCACCACAGCCATCTGCAACCGAGGCTACAACCTCGCCATACAACTCTGCATCTTTTGACTCCTGCTCCTCCGAGGGGTCGCTTGGCAACGCATCATCTAGCGGTGCAATATCAGTGCAACCAAGTCAGCCTAGTAGCCTTGAAGGACGAGAAACCCAGAAGGGTATGAATTTTTCCACTTCACCACAATGATGAAATTTACTTTTAGGAACAAAGTATATTTAATCATTTGAATTTGCAAATTTGCTCTCATTTATACTAGTACCTTATTTTGACATTATATTCACTCCAAAGCTTTGGTTTTGAAGATAAAAGAAAACATAAGCTGAAAACAACTACGGTTTATGTTTGTGAGTATTACATGATTTTATGTGAATGAAAGTACACTTGTGTTCTTGTATCCTGCATTAATAATCAAAGTAGATCTATACATAATAACAGTACCAATCATACTTCAAACCCTGTAGATTGGCCAGTTGAACAGGCAGGAACATCTGTGTGAGGGATTAAATGTATCAAATGTCAATGATTCAATTGATTAATATATATTACAGTAAATGAACAATCAAGCATCTCAAAATAGGATTTAGAGGGGCTGGCTAAATGCAACATGTATGAATCGTTGTATTATTAACCTAATTTTATGTTAATTTTAATCATGTCTCATTTATATTTCCTATTTCGACAGATGAGGCGAATGACAGAGCCAGTTGTGACAGCAAGAAAGAGATCTCCCATGCGGAAAACCCGGAAGGGAGGGTTGTGGAACAGCCTGCCGGACAAGTGACGGATGGCCCTGATGTAAGAAACCTCAACGAGACTGATCTAACCCTGGTATCGTCCATCGAGTCATCTTCTGTTCATCTTTCTTCCTCCGAGGATGGTGACGGCGATGATGATGAGGATGATGATGCTGATGACACCTTGGATCAAGGACTTGAAAAGATGGAGGAACAGTCCTCTAGGAGACCATCAAAGACAAATGATGCCATCCGAAATGAAAACTCTAACAATGATGATTTTACTGGTCATCTAGACTATGATGTTAATGGTAGTACTGACGGTAATTCATCGAACTCGGTAAGAGATAATGGGAACAGTCAACAACGTACAGACAGTGATTCACCAAGCCTTCACCATGATAATGTGAACAGTCGCAAAGAAGTCGACAGTCATCCATCGAACCCTGCGCATTCACTTCGTGATGGTTCGATGTCATCTTCAAATCACCACGGCAACTATTCCCTCGTACAAGGTTCAAGCAAGCAAGAGAGAACTTCCTCCCCAAACCCTTCAGCTGATGCTGAAATGCCTGTAGCTGTACCTAGTCCCACGGTGACCTCCGACATTGTAACCATGGAAACGCAAACAGTACCTCGGTTTCCGGTAACGGCATCAGACCGCCGCAGCAGGAGGGATGATACAGTGCCGATGGAAGCTTCTTCTACACCAAACAACTGCCATTCTATCTCACCTAGTGAGACGGGAGGAACAGGTGATGATTCAAGTTTGCTTTCACTTCAAGTTTCCATTGGTAGTAACTAAGAGCAGCTTTTATCCTCCCAATGATTAATTGTCATGCTTTGATTATCATAGTAATGTCCTTGACAGTCTCCAGTATTCATTTTGTCATGTCTACTATGTTATTAGTATTTAATTGTCTATGTACAGTCTGTACAATTAAATACTGACAGAGCTCCCTGTTAAAGGGGTAGTTCAGTTTTGGTAGAGAGGGCGCTGCACAACAATTTTTTTGTGAGGTAATGAAAAACTTAGTTTTTATTAGTTTGTAATGTTACTGTGCAGGTTTTGGTAACTTAAGTTCAGCTTTACCAAAACTGTACTACCCCTTTAATGTGTTATTATCATTCAAGTTGTAAAATGTCTGCAATTTAGCCAGTTGGCTGCGAGAGATATTATTGCAATACGGCTTTTTCAATTTCAAACAACTTTTTAATTTCAATTTCAGATTCTGTTTCTGTGATATCTCATGAATCAAGTAATCGCCCGGAAGCAAATGGTAACTTGCCGGAATCTGGACATAGCGATTCTCTTATGCAGTTGCACGATACATCGGTAGCGGCAGATATGACGTCCGTTTGGAGCCTGGATCAGTCTGAAATGGGTAAGAAAGTTTATCTGCAAAACCATGTTCGATTAATATGTTCTCTTTTAGATGTTCCATTCCCCATAGAGATAATACAGGGTTTACCAGGTGCCAGAAGGCAATGGGTTAATAAGTAGGCTACTTACTTACTGACGGAAAAGAAATCATAATGAACTGTTTATAGAATGCTGGCGTATGGACATGTATGGAGAATGACCCTCTTCTTTAGTCGCATGATATGTTGGTGGCAACACATATGATGTCTCGTTGGATCCTGGATCTGCCTGAAATTGGGAAGCAATTCGGTGGATTCACAATACAGTGCGCCACCTATCGGTTGCAGCGGACAGGCCAATTTCCAACTTCGGGGTCGACATCACAGTAGCCTACATGTGGATGTGGTTGTGGCAAGATTGGTAGAGCACGCGCCTTCCGATCATGAGATCCCGAGTTCGAACCCTGCCCACTGCCTTTGCAATACCTGTTGACCATCTATATTATAATAAGAGGACGGGGTTGGTGTCCGTGTGTTGCTGTCCATCACGGTAGTTTTCGCATATATTTTTAGCTGGGCGATGGATCTGACGTTTGTACGCAAGCTGTGCGATATCCTTTTTAACTATATTTCGCGATATATCAGAAAATTTCGCTGGTCCACTAAACGGGAGGGACGGGATCTGTTTTGCATTGGTATATAGTACTGCGTACAGACATGCTGGGTACAGCCAGGTTCTGTGGCGGAATTATACATCGCATTGATGTCTTACATGCTCAGACAATCTACATTCCAAAAGCGAAAGCGACCATCGGGAGGGGAATTTGCATAGACTATATACAGAGTAGCGGAATATTGTAGGTCCGGCATCTGTGCATTGTCAACGCACAATCTACTACATTGTACACACATTCGTGTGATTGTACATGTCCGTATATGCATGACTGAATTTGATCGGTGATTTTTGTTCACATTTTCAACACGATATTCGCAAAATTGGCAAAACAGGGTATACGGCTACCAAAATAGGTTTCTCTCTGTCACTGGTTTAATTTTCTGAATAAAGGCTAATTGTAAATGTTTACTCGAAGTGCATACTTTGTTATACTCAAGTATAAAAAATGTGTGCTTTTTGTAAATAATGTGTAAACAAGAAGAGCAAGGAATTAGGGTTGATCTACTTGACAACTTAATAAATACTGTTTATTGTTTGACATGTGATCGCTGGCAGCATACCTAGGGTTTTTACAAGGGGGGGGCAGGGGGGGGGTTATTGCGTCAACCAAAATTTTCCAGGGGCTGGGTGTCGGCCAAGTATTTCTAGGGGGGTGTCAGTAAAGATTTTTTCGAGAGGGGGTAACTGAAGATTCTTTCGAAGGGGGGTGGTGGGGGTGTAGGAGAAGATTTTTCGAGGGGGGGGGGGGGGGGTTGTCGGTGAATATTTTTCGACGCGAGGGGGGTGTCGAAGATTTTCTCGAGAGGGGGTACTGGTGAAGATTCTTTCAAAAGGGGGCGGGGGTGTCGGTGAAGAATTTGTGAGGGGGGTTCATGGTGTCCGTGAATATGTTTTTGAGGGGGGGGGGGGGGGAACCCAAAACAGCCCTTTTTCATCAAAGTGGAATTTGAACCCCCCCCCCCCCCCCGGTTTACGCATATGCCTGTGAATATGAGATTGTATTTTTAATTATACACTTATTAAATCATATCATAACCATTCAAACAGAGATTCCATTAATTGACCAAATGTTTTTTACAGGACAGATACAAAAAATAACGAAATACAAAAATACAACATACAACATTATCTTACTCAAAGATCTGGTGACGGGTAATTTGCTAGTGGTTAATAATAATTAAATAATTATTTAAGTGCTTAGAGGCTCTTTGCAATTTGTGCTATATAAATGTCTATTATTATTATTATATTACAGCCTAGCACCACTGAGCTGTATACGGCCTTATATTTCCATGTCGACCATTGTCCATTTCCCATGAGGCATTGCGGATTTCGGCCTGTCTGCTGCAACTCACTGTATTGTGAATCCACCGAATTGTATCTGCATTGCATTGTTTAATTTATAAGTAAGCTAGACTGTAGAGAGAAACAAATCGGAACGAACTGTTTCCAGAATGCTGGTATGTGGACATAGTGATCCTCTTCTGATTCACAAAAACCGGGGGTGTTTCACAAAGATCCTAAGTTGAACTCAACTCTAAGTTGGACTTAGAAATTATGGAAAGCCATTAGTTTCTTTGAAACAATTTTGTCAAATCTCTTTTAAAAGGCATAAATACTATTGATATTTTCTATTATCAAGGAGGTTTCATGTTCTTGATGTAAAATTTATGAAAACTCTAAAATATGTGCCTTTTGGCTTTTGAATATGTTTTAATGCAAGGCTACAGATGGCTTTCCATAATAGTTAGGTGCAACTTAGAGTTAAGTTCAACTTAAGTTCAACCCCATAGGAGTAGATGTAGCGAAACAGAGAGATGAGGAATAGCACAGCGATGGAACTACCATTGATCCAATCAGGAAAGATTTTATTTGCCGAGACAACACGTTTTATTTTATTATCTTTATTATCCTCAGCCCCGTAAGAGGGTTTAGAAACAGCTGCTATCAATCCAGACATGAAAGATTATATTTCGGCAAGACAACACATTTTATTCTATCTCTATAATCCGCAGAAAATGTTGCTGAAGACGATTCGAGCAAGCCAGGAGCAGATGCAGAGAAACTGAGAGAGATGAGAAACAGCACAGCGATGGAACTGCTATGGATCCAACAGGCAATCGAGAGCAGGAAGAATGTGAGTCCTTGGGGGGTCTTTCACAGACATCCCCAGTCAGGGACTTAGTAACATTAATATCCAAATCCTCAAAACTTACTTGGAACTCTAGTGGTTCTCTCATACCTTGTCATATTCATATTAACAATAAAAGAACGGGTCAAATAAATGTTAACATTTTCACACATTACTTTGTGGACATATCAGATCACAGCAATACACATTTGTATTAACCACTCATCACTCTTTGCACTTGCCAACAAAGTTACTAGATCCCTTTAACACTAGTTTGGACTTAAAAATTATGGAAAGCAATTAGCTTCTTTGTAAAATTGTTAAACAAATTCTTTGAACAGGCCTACAATTTTGATAAAATTCATTATCATTTTCTGTTATCAAAGAGACTTCAACAAGTTATTGATGTGAAATTTTGTGGAAAGTTTCAAATATTTGCATTTGGGATCTTGAATATGATTACTTCCTTAGCTACAAATGGCTTTCCATATTGATTTTTAATGATTTAGTCCAACTTAGTGTTAAGTTCTACTTGACATCTTTGTGCAACCACCCCCCCCCCCCTCCCCCCTTGTCAAATTAATATTACCTTACCCATGGGAGAACTCAGAAAAGAAAAACAATGTGTTATAGTGTGAACACGCTGGCCAGTTAATTTGAGCATCTTTATACCTTCACTAATCCAAGCGTGAGTCTAGATGGGTATTCTTCTAAATTAAACCTGTAGTTTAAACCCACAAATATAGAAAGATTCTGTGTACTCACTGAGCTTTCCAGTGGGTTTTAAAAAAAAGATAAATGTCAATAACTCATTGGTACCTAGCCTTTAATTGCTCATACAAAAAGTGTTTTCTTGATTCATTGTTTTGAGATATACTACATACTGAGCTCACTCATCAGAAATTTCACTTATGAATTATTTTCAAATGCATGATTATGACAATAACTATTGTTAAATCTCTTTCCCTTTCTATTGTCAGGGCTATTCATAGCCTTTTTTTGAACGGTAGGCTTGCCATAGTCATGGAAAATTTGGAAGATACATGGCTTTGATATAATCAGACTTTAGATATTATCGTTGCATTTATTTGTTTTATTTTGGAGTACTATTTGGTATAATTATGTGTTATGACCACATATGTTTCTTTTGGTATTCTAACAGTATCTGAGACTGAAGAGCAAGATTGGACGAGGGGAGCCAGGTTCAGCTAACAGTATCTGAGACTGAAGAGCAAGATTGGACGAGGGGAGCCAGGTTCAGCTAACAGTATCTGAGACTGAAGAGCAAGATTGGACGAGGGGAGCCAGGTTCAGATGACGGATGACATCTCGAGGAGTAGGAACGGGGAACAAAATGGACAATTTATATTTTGGGGGTTACTTTTCAAGCTTGCTTGCATACAAGTATAACTGTTGACCCAATGGTAGAAATTAATCTTTTTTGCCTTGTGGCCCAGTCGTGCAAGTCAAACTAAGATTTTCTGAATTCTAGTGGCCTGAAAACCGAATCTGGCCTGGTGATACCCAACAAAGAAAATCATGGCAATTTCTGTTATATTTAGTTGCCCATTCGTGCCAGCGGAATCCGCCTCCCTCCCCCCTCAGATGTTTCGCGCGATAATTCTGCGCCGTGTGCCACTCCATAAGTTTTTTTCATTGAAGTTTTGCACATCTTTTGAGACCAAATTTGCGACGACTGAGTTTACTGTTGCAAAGGCACATGACCTTTTGTAAGTAAATGTCAGCCCCCAGATTGCTTAATTTTGTGATTTGTGTACAAATCCTATGGAACTAATCAAGTTTTTTCCTTAAAACCTTAATTATTTTTTCATTCTAATCACTGCAATATTTAATTTTAGGTTAAATATGGTTGGACAATGGTCAATACTTGATTCCATAAAAAAAAAAATGAAATACAAAAGAAATCCCAAAACAAAAAAATACAACAGGAAAATTTTGGCTGTTGCAATTTTTTATGTCGAAAAGTTATTAATAAAGTATTAAGAATATTCATGCATAAATTAGCATATTCTGAGCAATAATACGTGATTTAAAGACTTTTAGACGATTTCTGTTTGTGCATACTTAGTTTCAAGAAGAAATTGATTGGCCTGGAGCTGGTAATGACACTGATATTAATTTTGATTTATATATTGCCTATAATTATGATTGATCACCATCTCTAGGCCATTTACAATGTTATTATTACCTCAATCATGGGAAACATGGACGCGGTGTTGCAAGATTGATAGAGCCCTTGCCTTTCAATCTTGAGGTCCCGAGTTTGAACCCAAAGTATGCCCGTTGCGTTTTTCTTGAAAAAAAAAATCATTCACATTTGCCACGGTATATAAATGGGTACCCAGAAGGATGGAACAGAGTTCCTTAGCACTGTGTGCACCTATGAGGTTGCCTGGCTGGAATGCCCCCAGGGAGTAGAAAATGTGCCCTGTGTGTGCTGGATTGATTGCAGTATGCATCTGATGACCGGGGTTATAATAGTGATGTGATGGAGCATCGAACGACAGAACTTGTGCTATATAAGTAGCCACCATTATTATTATTAATGTTACTGTAAACATGTTGCGCACACAGTCATCATACACTTGAAGTGCACATTCTCTTCTACCTTGGGAGTGTTCAGTGTCCCAAAACAAATTTCCCCAACCTTCTTGTGCGTCTTTGAAAGGCCAAAAATGATAAGTGATCCACAAACTGTGTCAAATTCTATCAAGGTCACTCGGGGCTTTCACATTTCTCTTGTACCTTTTTGTTTGGCTTATGGTAACAGAAGAATTAAATTGGTTTTGATATGTCAAATGTCTCCAAAATTTGTAAAGATTCTTATGATTGAATTAAAAGTGTTCCAGAACTTTGAATGTAGTTTAAATCAGTGGGCAGTAGTTGATAAAACTTGACAACAATTCTAACTCTTTTCTCACTATGTAAACAGCCTTGTTTTTATATGGAAGTTTGACACAAGTCATTTCAAAGAATCTGAAGATGATATAGTTGTATGATTGAAGTCTAAAATATAATTTTGGGAAATTCTTGTGAAGTTAATCGATCAATTTAAAGGGACTAAGTAACATTGTCCAAATCCTCAAACCTTTCTTCGAACTAGTAGTTCTCTCGTACCTTGTCATATTCATATTAACAATAAAAGCACGGGACAGGTTTCCGTTTGTCAAAATAATTTCCATTTCGTTCAAAAGGTATTTTTGATTGAAGTGTTCAGATGTTAAACTGTCTACGGGATAATTTAAGCCGTGTACAAAGTAAGTGCAATGAGTTGGGGATTATCACTTTGCATTTTTGCTAATTTCTTGACCAAAAAACATCTAATTAACATGAAATCTTTATACATTACGTTATGGACATATCAATACACATTTTCATTAATCACTCATCACTTTTTGCACTTGTCAACAAAGTTACTAGATCCCTTTACTAAGGTTAAATGTAGTCAAAACGTTTCTGATAATCTGTTTTGTTAAATACATGTTATAAGCTTATTATAATTTCTGTATTCAAAGACGGTGGATTTTAAATTTGATTATATCCAAACATTTCATAATTACGGAGTATTTATAACAGATTAAAATGAACGAAAATAAAACAAACAAAATTAATTATATATTCTGATTATCGGAGACGTGAATGTAAACACGGATCTCATTTGTCTTGGAAGAAAATGAAACCACAAGAGGGCACTTTTTTAAAAACATTGGTTTCAACCATTAAAAAAAAAAAATTGTGACTGATGTTTTGTTGAAATAATGATTCAATAGAGAGATCATTAACAACTATTTAATAACCTCTTTGGTATTTTCGAAAAAGAGTAGGCATAATATTTTTTTCTTCTTTTTGTTGAATACATGTGGGAGTCACATTCATTCCAATCAGATATATTTCTGTGGGTGAGAATATCACCCCCTGCATGAAGGTGTTTTCTCAAAACGAATTTAAAGGGGTAGTTTAGTTTTGGTAGAGAGGGCCGCTGCACATCACAATTTTGTTGTGAGGTAATGAAAAACTGAGTGTCGAATTTGAGAGAACATGCAATTTTAATGGCAGAATAAACTTTATTTGGTAAAAATCGGTCCAGAAACGGCTGAAATATCAATAAATATATATCTGATCTTATAATTATTTGGGGCCCAAATAATTAGATGAATTTTTCAAAAAATTAAAAAAATGCATACACTTTTTCAAAAATTTTCAAAAGCGTTTTTTAAATAGTTGTTGATGATCTCTCTATTTAATCATGATTTCAATAAAACATCACATGCATAATTTTGTATGAAAAATGGTTAAAACCAATGCCTTTTTAGAGAGCGCCCTCTTGTGTTTTAATGGCTATTTTTGAATGATAATGGGCTTTTTACTTAGTCGTTTGTTTTTTTGTGTACCTTTCGAGCATGGTGGAGTTATAACTATTAGTTTATAATGTTACTGTCCAGGTTTGGTTACTAAAGTTCAGCCTTACCAAAACTGTACTACCCCTTTAAGCTAAAACTTATTGTATCGACGTCACTAAAATATGTTAAGTTAAATCGGTATTCTGAAGAATAGCGCTTTGCTTAAATATATTTTATATAATTAAAAATGAGCAAAGAAAATGGGATTCCAACAGGATTCGAACCCGAGACCTCCGGATTGCTAGAACGGTGCTCTTACCGACTGAGCTATAGAAAACCCTATGAAGGCATTCGTCCCAGAAAGGGCCCAGAAACCCCTTAATTTTCACTGCTCGTGAGGTCAGAAGCTATTAAAAACCTGACATAAACCTGAAAGATAGAAATCAACTTGGGGATATATGCGAGGGATCACTGAAGTGATGCAGCTTTTTAAAATAATTAATTCAAACATATGGAGAAACTGACCAGAAATATATAATGTAATTAAAAATGAGAAAAATGCCGTCATAGGGTTTTCTGTAGCTCAGTCGGTAAGAGCACCGGTCTAGCAATCTGGAGGTCTCGGGTTCGAATCCCGTTGGAATCCCATTTTCTTTGCTCATTTTTAATTATAGTCCTGTAGATGGTCCTATATTTTGTGTATTAGACCTGGAGACGTTCTTTAGTACAATGTTTTTTTATGGATTCATACTCTAGAATGGTGTAGAATAAATTTCAGCTTTGTTGCCACCTCGACAACCTTGGGCAACTTTTTTTATAAGCATTATAAAGATAATTAGCTAATTTGCATATTTCTGAAATAAGGTCAGGGGTCATTTTTTAATCGAGGAATAGTACAATGGTGATCAAAACTATTTTGTTAGGGTGATTTGGGGCAAGGAATCCATTTCCGGTGCTCATTTGCATGTGCCATATGGGCAACACCTTGAAATCCAAGATGGCTGCCGCTAATTTGCATATTTATGAATATTATTGATTTTCAGTGACTACAGCCTCTAATAAGCAATAATTTCAGATTATTATTCTTCAATCATGTTCTAAATATGTAGTTAAGATATTTCAGATTTGTTGCCACCATGGCAACATCTTGATATGCATGTTATTTGCATAATTAGGTTATTTACCTTATTTGCATATTCCCCCAAATTGCGTATATTGGAAACCCGTGAAGTAAAAATGACAAGTGATACCATTTTTCCAAGGTTTTAGGGGGCGACAAATCTATTTCTGATACTTATTTTCATATATCACCAAGGCAACCTTCTCAAATCCAAGATGGCTGCTCATCAAATTTCACATGTTATGATACACGACTTCATTCTCTTGGTTATATTAGATCAATATTACAATTTTGGGACTTTCCATTATTGGAATTAGCAAGTAGAACACTTGAATTACAATGTAGATGGGTGCTTATAGTAAAAGTATTACAGTTTTATAAAATAAATGCTGTTAAAGTGGAAAATAGCATTATATCTATTAAAATACCAAAGGCGGCCATCTTGGATTTAAGTTGGTTGCAAAGGTGATACATCGATTTAAGTATCATAAATGGATTTGTTGCCCCCTAAAACCTTGGAAAAGGGGTATTTCTCGTCTTTTTAACCTTCTGGGTTCACAATATACACGATTTTACCTGATTTCTGGGAATATGCAAATTAGGTAAATTATCTAATTATGCTAATTACATGCATTGTCAGAGGTTGCCAAGGTGGTAACCGAGGTGGAAAATCTTGAATACACATTGGGAACATGACTGAAGAAAAATAAAGAAACATTATTGCTTATTTCAGGCTATAGCCACTGAAAATCAATAATATTCATAAATATGCAAATTAGGGGCTCTTTTTGCTCCCCCTCTCTCCATCATACACACACCCCTCATACTAGCTCGTATAGAACTCCCTTCATGATAGTAATCTAGTCCATCAAAGCCTCTTTGCCCTCACCTCGGGCCATATATGTTGTTAATTAGATTAGCATTGGTAATCTTACCCACTATTTGCCCACTCCCCCCCCCCCCGCCCCCACCCATGTACCACACCCCCATGACCCCGTGGGTCGAGTGTTGTTCCAGTATACTGTAGACCCCCTTCTCTGTTGGAAATCTTGCCCCCTCTTTGCTAACGTTTCCAGTTCCCCTCCCGACCGGGTCTTGTTTCTGATCGATGTAGGACACCTTCCCCCCTCCCCTCCCCTTCCCCTTCCCCTTCCGACGGGGTGTTGTCCCGGGAGGGGGGGGGGGGGGGGAGCACTCGATTTATTTTTTGACCGTGGGTGTGCCGCACGGAACTCTGAAATGGGGGTCTGAAGAGCTGACTACAAGCACAAAATATAGGGTCTTTGGAGCTACAAAAACCTTGAAATGGGAGTTAAGGGGTCTAAGGAGCATACTAAAACTACAAAATGCATAGACTTGGAGCTACCAAAGACCTACGGAAACCCTCAAAAAGGCTCAAATGGTGGTCCAAGGAGCCGAACTGGAAGAAGAATAACAGGACTTGCTGGCTACTCAAACATAGCCAAGTCTTTCCGGGGGTCTATGGAGCCGAACTAGAAGAATAATAATGGACTTGGCGCTACTCAACTACCTAGCCAAGTCATTCCGGGGGTCTACGGAGCGGCAATTTGTGAAAATCGGGTATCTTTAGAGCTGCGATCGGGTGTGAAAAAGGGGTTCTTTTAAGCGGCACATACCCGTCTAACATTATACATGAGTGCCCCCCCCCCCCCCCCCCGGGGTTGTTGTTCCTGTAGGCCTATAGGACCCCCTGTTGCAAATCTAATTACCCCCTCCCTGACCCTAGTTCACCCCAGTCGTATTCTAGATCAGGCAACATGTAGAAGGTCATTGCAAGCATAATTTCCATATGATAGTAACGGCCTTCCATACATTTTGGTCACATGACTCTATTATGTTGGGGGCAATTATTCAAGGGGAAAACCCTGAATTGAGCATGTTTACGTTTTCCACGTACGTACAGTTCTTCAACGGCAAGTTTCTTTTAGGTGGTCACTTGGTGAGTAATTTGACTTGCATGTGGTTTCTTTTTTGTTATGCATGTAAACCCTAACCTTATAGTGATCAATAACCATTCTAGATTAACCCTTATTTACTAATTCAATAATTATCTAGTTCTTCATGCATGCCAATTTCAAAACTTTAATACTGTAGTCTGTATGTCCCACATATTACATTTCATGTAAGTATATAACTTTTCTGCATTTTGACCAAAATACACTACTGATTATATCGAACAATGAGTTAAATATATGTCATGTTAAAATTGGAATTAAACTATTATACTATACTCTTGAATGCATGCACTGTTATATTTGTAATTATAACTTATATCTTATGAAAATTCATAACATTCATTGATAATAATAGAATTGTTTGGTAATATTATATTGCACCACTCTAACACAATATAGCATACACAGTAAACAAGTTTGTGAGATTAACCAAAAATGTAAAAAATTTTCTAGCTATAAATAAAGTATAATCTCAA
This sequence comes from Echinarachnius parma, assembly GCA_037951105.1. Lineage (NCBI taxonomy): Eukaryota > Metazoa > Echinodermata > Echinoidea > Clypeasteroida > Echinarachniidae > Echinarachnius > Echinarachnius parma. Next base: position 35,799 of record JBAMJV010010709.1, on the reverse strand, counting down.
AATAAATCAACTGTGGATAGGGGGAAGGTAAAATTAAACACAATTTGATTTTGAGACTTACTTTGAGCCTTCTGATGTCAAAAGTACTTTTAATTCCTATTTGAGAATATCTGATCTTCGGAAATACTGCAATGGATCTGTGCCAAAGCTGTACTGCCTTCTAAATACAAAAGAAGACCAGTTGTTTACATGTTAAGGCTTCTGCCCAGTCAACTTCCCAAATTCCTCCTGAAACTACAATAAATGATACAATTACAATGGAAGCCAGTGCCAGGAAGGATTACACAATTTATGTTGTGTCTGCAAAGTGTGAATAGATATCATTTCGATAGTTGTCTGGACAGGACAATAGTTTTGTATTGCATTCCAAAGTATAACAATGAATGTAGGTCAATTTATGACTCTAAGGAATTCTTTACAACCAGCTTTGAACTACTTAGAAGATTAACAGCTAACAAAGCCAAACATAAGATCATTAATGTCAGCATCAAATTGGACAATAGTGTGAAAACATCTAGTTTGAAGCTTGGAAGACAGGGGATTTCCCCAGTGTTTTCTTGGACAATGAGGGCAGCTTTCACAAACATGTTTTTTACAGGCAAAGGAGTAAGGGGTTAATGCAGTATGTTAACCCCTTGTCTTGTACTGTAGGGGTGATATTGCACTTGTGCATGTTGATTTGGGTATCATCGATCCTGTCATTAAAATTTGTATTTTGATCGCTCGCGAACATCATAAATCATAATTATGTGCAAATATAATTCATACAGTCAAACTTGTTAACCTGTGTAAGGTGACCACCTACTAAGGGAAACTAGAAAAGTGGCCACTCTAGACAGGTTCTAAAACATTGTTTTCTCTACGACTAACGTGCAGGCCGGGGATCACATTTGGAATTGGAAGCCACGTTAGGCAGGTTGGCTGCTATAGACAGATTGCACGTTGATCCAGTCAATAAAATATCTTCATTTTCAGGAAATGGTGTTTCGATATTTGCGACACAATTATTTCCAACAAATATATATATACTCCTCACAAAAAGTTCCGCATTCCAGGTTTCAGCATTCATATCTCTCTTATTACTTAATTACCATTTATGAATGTGGTATCAAACTATCATTGGAAAGTTTGTATTCTCCCCTTTACATTGATATGACATTTGCTATGAATATTTCATCATGGAATGTGCATGCCACTCGGATATGGGGCAAAGTCAAAAGTGAAATGTCACAAAATGCATTGATATTGTCAACAGTGTACCCTTCTTTTGTTGGGAGAATAAAGTGTTCTGAGTCGGTCATGCGTGAATGACAATGATGTATTATCATTTTATTTGGAAGATGAATTGTGTCTTGATGATTTCGAGGGGTGCAATTACGTTTCTCGATGTTGTTAGGAAGATGTATTGTGTTTTATTGACTGATTGAGAAATTATCATTATGTTTGATTTGCATAAAGATTGTTGCAAACATTTCCGCAATTTAAGTTTGAGCGTTCATATCTCTCCTATTACTTTAGTACTGTTCATAAATTTGGTATCATTGGAAAGCTTGTTTACACCCCTTTACATTGGTGACATTTGTTACAGATTTTGTAACATGGAATGTGCATTAATATGGGTCAAAATTGACATGTTGCAAAATGCATTGATTTTGTCAATATGATTTATCATGTAATTGGAAGAATAAGAGATGTTTTTAATGATGTTGAGGCGATAATGCATGATGTCAATGGCGTATTATCATTTCCCCTGGAGGATGGAATGATTTTGAAGTGGTCATGAATACAATTATGATTTTTACTGTTTGGACAACGCAAAAGTGACGTTTGTTCTGTAATTGTGGTGGACAACTGACAAACTTGCAGGAATAGTGTGTAAAAGTCAAACATAATGATTATTTCTCAATAAGTCAATAAAACACGTTACATCTTCCTAACAACATACACAAACGTTATTGCATCACCTCAAATTCATAAAGAAACATTTCATCCCCCATAGAAAATAATCATTCGCCATTGACATTCACGCATGACCGATTTAACATCATTCAGAACACTTTATTCTCCTAACAAAAGGAGGGTACACTGTTGACAATATCAATGCATTTTGTGACATTTCACTTTTGACTTTGCCCCATATTCGAGTGTCATGCACATTCCATGATAAAATATTCATAGCAAATGTCATATCAATGGAAAGGGGAGAATACACGTCAAGCTTTCCAATGATACCACATTCATAAACGGTAATTAAGTAATAAGAGAGATATGAACGCTCAAACTTGGATTGCGGAACTTTTTGTGAGGAGTATAGTAAAAAAATATATTTTACACTATTTCAGAATAAATAGTAACAAAATATTTCTTTTATGTATGTATTTGAAACGCATACAAATATATGAAAAATACATTTTTTAGGTATGTATTTGAAATGCGTACAAGTATATAATTTTGTTTTGTTTTTTGTAACCATTTTGTCGGAAATAGTAAAAAAAAAATTGTTTATGGTACGCATAATTTTTTTTTACTATTTTGTCGGAAATGGTATAAAAATATATTTTTTATAATGGTATTTGGAACGCATACAAATATATTTTTTTACTATTTTGTCGGAAATAGTAAACAAAATAAAATTTTTATATATGGTATTTGGAACGCGTTCCAAATTCCATTATATAAAAATTTAGCTATGAAAAACAATGAAATCCAGACAAATTGTTGTATATGAACTATAAGACACTAAATAGGATGAATAGTCCCTGAAAATGTGAGCACAATCGGTCAAGAAATAAGAAAACTATGGCTCTTTGAAAAGAGCCATTTATTTCTAGCTACGAGTGACTCAATTTGGCAACGCACTCTGGCAACTACTCTCCATACATTTTGTACACAAACTTTTAATTTTGTTCAATTTTCTCAAAATTTATGTTTACCCTTCGTTTGAGTTCAACATATGTTTTGTAGAATGCATTTAGGCATATCATGAGTTGGGGGAATGGAAAAATGTGACTATGAAGAAAACTGTAAAAATGGGAACATTTGTGTACAAAACATATGGGGAGTAGTCCACACACTTATCAGAGTGCGTTGCCTATTTGAGTTCCCCATAGGAATAAATGGACATCTTCAAAGAGCCATAGCTTTCTTGTTTTCCTCCTAATCTCTTCAAGTCTATGAAAGCAACATTTTGCTTGGGTTTAATGTCCTTTAACTATTTTTTCTCTATTTTTTTGCTATTTTTATGCTATTTTTATGGTGCAGAAAATATAAACATTCATAAACGGTAATTAAGTAATAAGAGAGATATGAACGCTCAAACTTGGATTGCGGAACTTATTGTGAGGATATATAGTAAAAAGATATATTTTACACTATTTCAGAATAAATAGTAACAAAATATTTAAAAATATTGTTGATAATGTTTAAATGTTTTACAGGCAATGCCCCTAGCTATTTAAAAAATTTGATTGTCCCGTATGCACCAACGAGAAGACTCAGATCTGCCACTCAAAATTTGTTTGTTATACCAAAAGTGTTTTCAAAATCTTATGGTGAACGGACATTCTCCTTTATTGGACCGTATTTATGGAACGCTCTGCCTAACTGGGTCAAGAACTCTTCCTCAATTGACTCATTTAAAGATAATCTAAAAAATCATCTCTTCAAACAACATTATCAGTCATAGCTCAACCTCTCTATTTCTTTACTTCGTATACTCTAATTTCCTTTTCTAAAGCGCTTAGAGGCTTGTTTGCATTAAGCGCTATATAAATTCGTCATATTATTATTATTTTCTTGTGCAAATGAATATATTTCTTATATAATTTTTTACTATGTTATTTTGACTAGGGGTAGTACCTTGCAGATTTACAAACTCAAGCATGGCTTCCAGTAATCCCCAGCCTTCCAAGGAGATGGAGAGTCTCATGTGTTCACTCTGTCTGGATGTATTCGAGGAGGCCACGCTTCTCAGATGTGGACACACCTTCTGCAGGAAATGCCTGGAGAGGTAGGTCGATGTCGATATGTCGTAGACATTTCATAAGCCAGGGCTCGACACTAGCACTTGCCCGATTGCCCGGGCAAGTAAAAATTGAAGTCGGGCAAGTAAAATTTCATAAATTATGGTCTAGTTTGCTTGCCCGATCGGGCAACTTTAATTTCTCTTCAACTACGAGAATGGAATGTAGTTTCTTACAATGAAAATCAGATCTAGAAGTAAGCGGGCAAGTAAATTGTCTGTTTGGGCAAGTAAATATGAACATTTATGATTTTACTTGCCTGAACGGGCCAGTAGAGAAAAAAGTTAGTGTGGAGGCTTGCATAAGCGCTGCAACCTCTCATTATTTTGTTAATTGTTAAAAATATCAAACCTCCCTTACCCTGCCAGATAATCCTTCCGAACAACTACCCCATCCCCCAAACTAAAACAATGACCTCCCAGGGCAGTTTCCCCGAAATGATACTCCCCCTAAGAAAATTATACCCAGGAATATATAGATATATTCCTGAGATCTCACTCTTACATAAAACCCTTTTTACCACTTTTATAATTTTACCCGCGGATAATACAAAATCATTAACTCATAGACAGATATCCCGGATAATTCTTATCCATCAAAGGATGGTAAGGGGGTATGATAATTGTGTACGGCTGGGGCCTCACACCCCTGCAAGTCAAGGGGCTTACTGTATAAGCCTAAGCCTCACTTTATCGTCACCATCTGTGAGACGCAGCCTACGATGTTAGACAAGTTACTATGTCTATACATGTCGGTAGATGCAGCGCCACAAACTTTAATTATTTTGTTTCAAGCTTTAAAAATGTAACCCCCTAACCTAGGCCCTAGGCCTAGGACGATTCCCCCCCCCCCCCCAATAATAACCATCTGAGCAAGTATCCCACCACCAAAACTGACATAAAATAATTACCTCCCAGGCAGTGCTCAAAATTAGTATAGGCCTGCTGGCCCGGGACCACTCAAAAAATTAGCTCTGGGCCACCAAATTTCATTAATCCTTAATTCTACTGGCCCATTCGGGCAACCTTATTTCACAGTATTTGTTATGTTTTTCTTTGTGTTTGGGGCCACCAGATTATGTTTTGGGCCACTCAAAGTTGAACAATCTTGTTTTTACTTGCCCGACTGGGCCACAAGGCAAAAAGGTTAATTTAAAGGGGTAGAACAGTTTTGGTAAGGCTGAACTTTAGTAACCAAAACCTGCACAATAACATTACAAACTAATAACTCCACCATGCTCGAAAGGTATAGAAAATTACAAATGACTAAGTAAAACGCCATTCAAAAAGAGCTATTAAAACACAAGAGGGCGCTCTCTAAAAAGGTATTTGTTTCAACCATTTTTCATACAAAATTATGTTTTGTTGTAATAATGATTAAATAGAGAGATCATCAACAACTATTTAAAAACCTCTTTTGAAAATTTTTGAAAAAGTTTAAGCATTTAAAAGAAAAAAAAAAAAATCATCAAATAAATCTGGGGCCCAGATTTATTCCGATCAGATATATACATGCCAATTTTGATCAAACAAAGTTTATTCTGCCATTAAAATTGTATGCTCTTTCAAATTTTACACTCAGTTTTTCATTATCTCACAAAAAAATTATTTTGTGCAACGCCCTTGTAATGAGTTGACTCGTACTCATCAATAAACAGTCAGTTCAGGCATATCAAGTAAGTTTCCAAGTTATCTTTATTAGAGTACTGCTGTATTCAGTTTACTGTACTGGTGTGTATTCTGTGTGTGTCTATATAGTTGTATACATGCAGTGTGTAGTATGAGTGTGTATCCATACATACATTGTGTAGTGTAATGCTGGCAACATGCAATGCCTCACAAGTAGGGTGTAAGATGCAATACATCACATCCCCCTTTTCATCATAAAGAAATAATGTCCCAAAATATTTAAAGTCCAAAAATATCAAAATGTCTTAAATCCAAAAGTTCTCGAAATGTTTAAGTCCAAAAGTTCTCGCCGCTATTCTTAATTGTTTTTCTGTTCTGAAAACTTTATCAATAAGAAAGCTTATCTGGCTTCCTAACGTGGCGTCCACTGCGAGTAATATGTGGACTCTTCACCACCGGAGGGGTACTTGGACTCGGTGATGGGTGATGGAATTTGACATCACAGGATGGATTCGGCACATCCACAGACGGACCGGGTGTGTCCTTGGATCGTGGTTCGTTGTCAAAGTGGATTCGCCTAGGTTCGACATCGTCGAGGTGACGTCGATTTCTGCGCAAGACACCTCCATTTGGCGTCTCAACGAGGTAAGACCGTGGTTCCCGACACTGCTCACGAACGGTAGCTGGGAACCAGTGTCCTGTCTTGTGGTCCTGGACTCTGACGAGTTGACCTGGTGTGAGAGGTTGCAGATCATGAGCAGTCTTGTCATGATGGAACTTCTGTGTCTCTTGTCTCCGCTGCATACGATAGTAGACTTCATCGCGAGCCGGAGCACGGTTGCGGATCCTTGTTGGAAGGTTGTCCTTCATCTTCCTGCCGTATAGAAGCTCTGCCGGGCTAGGAATCTCGCTGTCAATGGGGGTGGCACGGATGCAAAGAAGTGCCATGTTGGGATCAATGTTACTCGCTTTGGCTTTCTTGAGCACGTTCTTCACCGTCTGGATGCTACGCTCGATGAAGCCATTGGACTGCGGGTAGTGCGGTGAAGATGTGACATGGCAGAATCCCCACTGTGTACTGAAGTCCTTGTACACTGCTGAGTCGTACTGTCTGCCATTGTCACTGATGACGCGATCTGGGACTCCCTGCTCGGCGAATATCTGCTTAGTCGCGTTGACTACAGCTGCGCTCGTGCATTCTCTCGGCAACTTACGAATGAAGGGGAATTTGGAGTAGTAGTCGCAGATGATCAGGAAGTTGTCTCCTTCAAAGTAGAAGAGATCGGTACCAACCACTTGCCAAGGTCGGCTGGGAACCTCGTGTTGCAATAGGCTCTCAGAGGGATTGGAGGGCCTGTAAGTCCTGCAAACTGAACAGTTCGCTGCCGTCGCCTCGATGTCTTGGTTGATTGAAGGCCAGTAGACTGCGCCTTTGGCCCGTAGTCGCATCTTCTCTGTGCCCTGGTGCCCTTCATGTAATTTGGACATGATGTAGGATCGCATACGTCCGGGAATAACGATGCGTTCTCCCTTCAAGATCAGGCCATCCTCTACTGACAACTCATCTCTAAATGGCCAGAACGACTGCAACAGTTTTGGAACTTCACGTCTCTGTTCCGGCCAGCCATGGACGATCACGTCGCGCAGGGCAGCAAGATCCGGATCATTCGAAGTCTCCTGTCGCAGCTGGCTGAGTCGATCAGGGGAGAATTGGACGAAGTGTATCATGAGATCGAGTTCAATGTGGTCGTTGTCCTTGACAGGCGAGCGTGACAGGCAGTCTGCCACTTGGACATCCTTTCCTGGGCAGTACTTGATTCTCATGTCGTATGGCTGCAAACGCATTATCATCCTTTGGAGGCGAGGGGGTGCAGCTGTGAGAGACTTGCGGAGAATCATTTCCAAAGGCTTGTGGTCTGAGTGGACCGTGAACTGCCTGCCGTATACGTACGTGCGGAATCTTTCACATCCGAAGACCACCGCGAGAAGCTCCCGTTCGATATTTGCATACCGCTTCTCTGTATCACTGAGCGATTTTGATGCATATGCGATTGGCTTGTTGTCTTGCATCAGGGTGGCACCTAACCCATGCATCGATGCATCAACTTGGATCAATGTGTTTTTCGTGCTGTCGAAGTATGCGAGTGTTGCGTCCTTGCAAATTCGGTCGCGTAGATCGTCAAAAGCACGCTGATGTGACTGTGTCCACACGAAGACTGCCTCTTCTTTAAGTAGCTCTCTGAGGCTGGCAGTCTGGGATGACAAGTTGGGGATGAAGGAGCTGAGAAAAGTCACCATCCCCATGAACTCGCGAAGCTGAGTCTTGTTCTCTGGTGGTGCCATCGACTTGATCGAGTCCACCTTCTTGGGATCTGGGTGGACCCCTTGTGCGTCATATACTTGACCAAAGAATTCAATCCTTGGAGCCTTGATCAAGCATTTCTGGCTGTTGAACTGCAGACCACGCTCACTTGCGACGCGCATCAGGCCATGGAGGTTCCTGGCATGTTCCGCTTCAGTTGCTCCAAAGACAATGATGTCATCGGCGATTCCTATGACGCCACTGCAGCCTTCCAGAATCTGGTCCATTCTCTGCTGGAAGAAGTCCTGTGACACAGATAACCCAAAAGGCATCCGGGTGTACCTGTATCGACCAAACGGGCTGTTAAAGGTCGTCAAGAATGAGCTCTCCTGGTCCAACTTGATAGACCAATATCCGCTCTTGGCGTCGAGCTTGCTGAAGTACCGAGATCCTGCTAGCTTGTGAGTGATCTCTTCTGTCGTGATCGTGCGATAGTGACAACGCTGTATAGCTTGATTCAGTTCCTTTGGGTCCAGGCAGACTCTCAGGCTTCCGTTTCCCTTGCGAGCAATAACCATACTGTTGACCCACTGTGTCGGTTCCGTAACCTTTGCGATCACTCCTTGTGCTTCCATACTGTCCAGTTCCCGCTTGAGTTCATCACGGATGTGGATTGGACAGCGGCGTGGAGCATGAATCACAGGCTGAATGTCTGACTTGAGAGTGATGTGGCATTCACCTTCAAACTCTCCAATATGATCAAACTGCCTGGGGTATTGTCGGATCAGTTCCTCCGTTGAATTCAGATCTGTCGAAGTAGTGCGCTTGATGTTGCTGATGTTCGTGTGCATTGTTACCAGCTTCAGTTGCACTGATGTTTTCAGTCCTATGATAGCAGGTCCCTCGGATTCAACTACGTAGAACGCATCTGTGGACCATGGAGAATTGTTGTACCTGCAGGGGAGCACTATCGACCCATAATGCTTGATCTGCGTTCCGTTGTATGCCGTCAGCTTGGCATTAGTGTTGCGTACAAAACTAGGCTCAGGAAACCCATCGGCTGTGAGATGATTTGGATACATCCCGCGAAACATGCGTACGGGCAAAGTGTTCCCTTCGGCACCTGTATCAACCTTTGACCGGATTCGGGCTGTCCTCGGGCCTTCAAACTTGATTTCAACATACGTCATTGCAGAATCAGATCTGTCATCTTTGTCCACGGCACTTATGTTTGAAACAACAATCTCTTCAAAACTCAGAGCATCAAATACCTCCTCGAGTTGGGCAGTATGCGTGGTGTCGTCAATGGTATCCACTCTCTGGTGCTGCTGATTTCTATATGAGTTTTGTCGCTGACGTGGAGGGTCACGACGGGTAGGAGGATTGGCTGGTTGCTTTGAAACAGACCGCGACCGACAGAACTTCTGCCAATGATTTTGCTTGCCACATTTCTTGCATGCTGTACCAAACGCTGGACAAATGTGACGTGGCTGTCGAGGATGATGGCGTCCACAGCTCTGACATGCACTTTGCTGAGGACGGGCTGCTATTGCATCAACCGCTTTGTTGTCTGGTTGCATGCGGGCTAGCTGTGCCATATGAGTTTGTGATGCTTCGTAGGTTCTCGCAATTTCCAGTGCGTTTTCCAGTTTCAGGGATTTGTCTTTCCCCAACAAGTCCTTCTGTATGTCAGTGTACCTTGTACCAGCGATGAACTGCTCAATAACACGCTCTTGGAACTCCATGTCATCACGGAAATCACAGGTGTATGCATGCAGCTTCAGGCGCGACATGAAATCATTCGCAGTTTCTCTCTCCTGCTGAACAAATTTCTGTAGATACAGTCTGGCCACTCGGAAGTTGGTTTTTGGCTGAAGTTGGCTCTCAAACTTGCTCCATACCACTGCAGGATCCTTCTTGTTTTCCTCAGAAAGGCCCCATGAGTTGTAGAGCTTGAGTCCAGTTGCCCCAGCAAACAACAAAACGTGGTCAACTTGCTTGGTTTCAACAACATTCTTCACAGAGAAATAAAGTTCACATTGTTGGTGAAAAATCTTGATAGCACTTGACCTATCTGGGTCATTCCAGTCCATACGAGGTGTAATTGACTCAGTCATTGTTCACTCTCAGTTCACTCTCAAGGCAAAACGATTGTAGCATATAGTAATGTGTACTTACACAAAAATGCACACATGGGACTGTATGAATTTATGATGCACTGCAGAAGAATCCTATGAACTGGCACAGGTGCAAAGCAATAAAAGTCCTCAAATTTCACAATGCCTTGGGTGTGGCTAGGTCCATAAGCTGCCACCATGTAATGAGTTGACTCGTACTCATCAATAAACAGTCAGTTCAGGCATATCAAGTAAGTTTCCAAGTTATCTTTATTAGAGTACTGCTGTATTCAGTTTACTGTACTGGTGTGTATTCTGTGTGTGTCTATATAGTTGTATACATGCAGTGTGTAGTATGAGTGTGTATCCATACATACATTGTGTAGTGTAATGCTGGCAACATGCAATGCCTCACAAGTAGGGTGTAAGATGCAATACATCACAGCCCTCTATACCAAAACTGAACTACCCCTTTAACTAGCATTGCTCCCAGGTCAGTTTTCCCAGGATGAAAATCCCCCCAAGAAAATTTCACTCCAAAATATATCTCACTCTAAAATAGAACCCCTCCTATCCATTTTACTATTTCATCCCCTGATAATTAAGAATTATTAACCCCAAGACTCTGATTTACCCTTACACACTGCCCAAGGCACCCCTGCAAGTCAAGGGGCTTAAATGTACACTTGAGTATTGGTACTTCCCAAAATGCCCCTTGGCACTAAATTGGTTGGTTTTAATTCCATTTGAAAGTTCCTTGAATAAAACATGTACAATGAGAATCATTCCCTTTCAAATGCTCTCATAGTTGATTTCAAGATATTTTATTCATAAGTCTACCGGCCAAGGGACATTTTGACTTTTTAGAAAAATGCACAAAATGCTTATAGACTACTTTGAAAAAGAAAAAAAAAATCTAAAATAGGTTTTTAAATACTGGTAGTTGTTGATGATATCTCTATTGAAGGCTACCCCCCCGGCCAAAGCATAGCCAAAATATCCCAGCCTGGTTAGGGTTAAGCATATCAATACACATCGAAATTGACACCAAAATAATTAAAATCGACGAACTCGGTCATTTTTATATCGACCCTAACCCTAAGGCATACAAAGTATGTTGCTTGTATCAAACTTTGAACGATTTCCATGATATTTTACACTTATCTGCTCTACTAATATTATACACTCAACCAAAAAAGTAAGTCCCCCCTAGCATTTTTTCATATATATCTCAACAAGTATTTTACCGATTTTGATTTCGCAAACAGTAATTTTCCTTACGCACAATGTGAACGTTTTCATCATCAAAAAATGTATTTTCTGATACAAAGTGAAAAAAAAAGTTGCACTTTAAGTTGTGGCATATTGGGTACATTTTGTATACGAGTAAGCATCTTCATTGAAGATGACCCGACACACAAATCTGTTATGTAATTAAGTACTACTGTTGCATTGTTCTTAGTGAAACCATTTTTCAAAAGCATGCATTTTTCTGAAACAGTAGGCCTTTCAATATGAAATTGTTGGGGATAAGAGTGGCCAAAGTCATGTCTTGTTTTAATCTTTATTGGAGTTGGCCTAATTCACAAATCTGTTAAATGTAATTCAGTACTACTGCTGCATGGTTCTTAGTGGAACCATTTTTTCTGAAACAATAGGCCTTTCAATATGAAATTGTTGGGGATTAGATGGTGGACCTAAAGATCAATTCTTGAACAAATTCATTCATTGTGATGCTTATGAAAAGTAAAACTTACGAGTGACATGCAATAAATGGTGTTTGAAAGTTCAGAAACATGCGTGATTCTCTTGTTATTCGTGTAGAAGCTGACACAAATCACAAATGTGCAAGATTTTTGTTCACACCTTTTATCATAAAATGCATGATTTCACACCAACATTGCCATCAATTGGCAGACACATACCATTCATTTTTTGCGTAAGAAAATTCCATATCCATTACTGTTTTAATGATCAAAATCAGTAAAATACTTTTTGAGATACATATATGCCACAGTGCACAACAAATTGCATACTGTGGCACATACATAATAGGCTACACCTGCCCCAAGGATGGTTAGGGGTTTGTTATGTTTTGTTTTGTACCAATGTGCTCAATCAATTATGATTTTGTACGGCTGAGGCCACCCTTTTTTGTTAATATCCGAGAGGCGCAGTCTTGGATGTTAACCAAGTAGTAACCACGTTGGCACTCCTGATCTATAGGCGCAATGTAACATGTCAGTGGAAAAAATGCCAGAGGAAATAATGTCAGAGGTTACAATGTCAGTAAGAAAAACGTCAGAAATAAAAATTGCAGAAAAATTTCAGTGGAAATTGTTTCACCTGATTATGATTTCTTCATCTCTTTAGATACGACGAATGTCACCCTCAACAACCAGAGCAGACTTCACTGTCCATGCTGTGTCCGCTGTGTCGACAAGAGACGGAGCTCGGGGCAGGAGGAGTCGCGGGCTTACCAACAAACGTTTCCCTCAACCACCTCGTCGAAGAATTCAACGACTCCACAAACCCGCTCAGGAAGCTGTATGAAGATCGCCCTACATGCTCCCAGTGCGGGGTGAAGCCTGAGGGGGAAGATGAAAAGGACTCATACGCTGTTGTCTTTTGCCTCGAGTGTGACATCTTCTTATGCGAGCGATGCCTGACAGCCCACAAACAATTTGAACTTACCATCTTCAAAGATCACCAAGTAGTATCTGTGAAGGAGTTCATGAGTGGTAAGCAAAAAAGTTTACTTAATCAGTTTGACAAGTGCTCCGAGCACACTCTCGAGGCCAGAGAATTCTACTGTGCAGATTGCCGTGCAGTTATATGCCACAAATGTACAATCGTGAAACACAACGTAAGGGATCACAAGATCAGGGAACGTGTGGAAGTGGAAAGAGAGTTCCGAGAAAAGATTGCTGGACTGGTGACGCGATGCGAAAACGAGAAAGAAAGCTTGGAAGCATTCATCAGGGAAACAGAGCAGGAACGGAGAAGTGCGAAAGCATCGCTGCAGGAGGTGCTTCAAAAGATCGATCACACCTTTGCAGAACTCCAGAGACAGCTCAAGGAGAGGAAGGAACATTTGAAAGCGGAAGTGGAGGCGATTGATGCATCATGCAACAAGAAATTGGACTCAATAAAGATGGCAGCACTGAAGATGTCTTCACAAGTGTTAACTGCTCAAGACATCCTTAAGTGTAGAGAGGGACACAGTTGTCTTGAAGGAGACGCACTGTTGTCACACGAGCACTTGTTGACAGAACTGGAAGAGCTGCTTGAGTCCAGTCAGAGCTGGATCAGAGAGTCACAAGGCATACCAGGAAACGTCAAAGGCACAGCCGCACGTGTAGAATTCCATGACCATCCAATGGATATATCCCGTATGGGCCGAGTAGCTGCTGATAAAAAGTGGAGTTTGATCAATGAAGTGGAGTTACCGTATGATGAAGCAATGAATGGACTGGCTGTACTGTCACCTGAAAGCGTTTTGATCGGGTTCAATCAACATCCTGCTGATGATGAGTTCTCCCTGGATGGGTTGAGAACTCCTGGGAAACTTGATTTAAACACAGGCCTACAGGATCTCACAGTTCTCTCTGATGGACGCTTTGCTGTAACCGTAACGTTAATGGCAGGTTGCCTCAAATTGTTTGATGCTGATGGCAAGAGCATGATGACTGACTTTGATATTCCTGAGACCAAATCAGTCATGACGATAGACAGTGATGGGAAGGACCAGATCTATGTAGCCTACTGGGATGAGAAGCTCATTCAAGTATTCAGCCCCGATGGAGGCGATCCCATCAGAGAAATAAAAGTATCATCAACTCCACATCAGGTCCACACAACGAGCTGCGGCCGTCTTGTTATCGGTTCTCACACAGCTGTGAGTGTGACTGATGAAAGTGGTAAAGAGATAACCCTGTTTGAACAGAAAGTTGATAGCTTTCTATATCCAGCAGTTGATCAAGTTGATAACCTCTACATAGCGGAGATTCATCACTCAAAGCACAGGGTGACGATCAAGAAGTACACACTGGATGGAGTGCTGGTGGAGACAATCCTGGACGATATTAAAATAAAAATACCTAAACGTTGCTGGTATTATATGACGTGTCCTTCACCCGATGCTATTGTCCTCTGCACCCCCGGGATGATGTATGTCTTCAAGAATGCCATCGATTTTGGCTTGTAAACTAAAGGACTCTTTCTTGCCACTGATGTGCCTTTTCCCTGGTAAAGAACCTTGAGTATGTTTTTTATTGTTTTTTGTAGTTACTAATGGCTAACAGAGTAACAGTACTGGACCGTCAATATGTTTCCTTCTCTTAGCATTGGATCAATATCATATATTTCACAAATCACTTCAAATACTTGACAACTGAAGGCGTAACAATAGAAAATAATAGAAGTCATATCAGATTTTTGTACGAAATTTAAATATTATGAAAGCCAAAGATTAATCCTATCGAGCCCAAGAGTGGACTCATTGAGCCCCCTATTACCATACCATACTTCTGATCACCGCTTCCAAAGTTTTCATCGGATTTTCACCAAACTTGGTGACTTTTCCTAAAATCTTATTGCAAACATTTTGGTATAAAACTTGACTAGTCATGGTAACCATAAACTGAAGTGCATGTTTTTCATATTTTTGAATTTTTTTTCTTTTTTCTTTTAGTAAACAAGTAAAGTTTGCTTGTTTTCACTATTTCTGGTCAACTTTCATGAGAATCATCGGTAGCAGGTTGTCATGAACTGAAATGAATTTCCTCAAGATTTCTTTTGTTTTTCTTTTTTTTTTAAGACAAAATGGTGTAAAACAATCAATATAATAAGGATTAGATCAAATATAGTTTTGATGTATTTTTATGATATTGTGATTAAAATCTGCTCATGGGGTTTTTCATGATGTCTACAAACATGTTGATATGAAACATTTTTAGAAAATTTAAGAAATTGCATACATTTCTAGGATATACAATATTTCTAGGACACGAAAAATGTTAACGCAGGAACCCTGATAGCAGACACTGGTAAAAATTACGTCAAATTTACGTCATTTTACGTCGGGTACGTCGTCTTAACGACGTCTTAAATTAACGTCAAAAAGTGAAGATTTTGCACCCGCGTTTACCGTGATATCGACGTCATATTTTGACGTGATATTGACGTATTTTTTTCCAAAAAGGCGTCTTTATGACGTCTTTAAGTCGTCAATTTGTACCATTAATTACGTTATTAAGACGACATAAAGACGTCGTATTGGTCAAAATAAGACGTGATTTTTACGTCTGGATTTGACGTGATTTTCACCTTGTGTACGTCGTCTTTAAGACGTCGTAAATTAACTTAAAAAAGTGAAGATTTTGCACCCGCGTTTACCGTGATATCGACGTCATATTTTGACGTGATATTGACGTATTTTTTTCCGAAAAGGCGTCTTTATGACGTCTTTAAGTCGTCAATTTGTACCATTAATTGCGTAATTAAGACGACATAAAGACGTCTTATTGGTCAATATAAGACGTGATTTTTACGTATTGATTTGACGTGATTTTCAAGTCGTGTACGTCGTCTTAAAGACGTCATAAATTCACGTCAAAAAATGAAGATTTTGCACCCGCGTTTCACGACATATAGTCATATTTTGACGTGCTAACGACGTCTTTTTATGACGAAAAGACGTCGTATTGACGTCATATTGACGTCATATTTTGAAGCGATTTTTACATTATTAATAATTAAAAAATTGAGATGGTTATGTCTTGTAGCATATTCCACAGTCAACACTTTTATAACACATAATCCTATCCTATTCCTAAATCCTAAACCTATCCTATAACCTACGCCTAACACCTTACTGATCAGTTGTCGTATAGGTATATATATCCCGCTTCTTAGTATGTGAGATTTAAATGGTTAGTATTGACTGTTTAGTATTTCAAAGAGTTGATGCCTAAATAATTAATTTGCAAATCATGTTAAAAATATTAAAAACAGGTTGGTATTTATATTAGTTTTAATATCTGCAAAAACAAGATCATAATAACAATGTTTTCAATGTAAATAGTTATAAAAATTGGAATTTTACTTGCACTCTAATGCGGTTGTTTATAATCGATCATGAATGAATCCTGTATCCATTAGACCTGAAGACGTTAATCATAAGTCCTACTGTATTTTCTTTTGTTATTCATGTTCTAAAAGGTTTCTTTAGAAAATTTAGCAATATTACCACCTTGGGATCATTGGGTTATTTCCACTTTGATACGATCGTTTATAATCGATCATGAATTATTCCTGTAGGCGATCCTATTATGTTGTAGACGTTCATAAGTCCAATATGTGTTTGTTTGTTTTTACTCATGTTCTAAAGGGATTCTTTAGGAAATCTAGCAATATTACCACCCTGGCATCATTGGGTTATTTCCACTTTGATACTATCGTTTATAATCGATGATGAATTATTCCTGTAGGCGATAATAGGTTGTAGACAGTCCAATATTTGTTTGTTTTTTCTCATGTGCTTAAAGGTTTCTTTAGATAATTTAGCAATGTTACCTTGGCAACATTGAAAATTTGTTGTAGAATTAGCATTATACAGATAATCAGCTAAATTGCATATTTGTTTTATTAGGTCAGAGGCAGGCGCGCCGGAAGCAGTTTTGGATTGGGGGGGGGGGGCAAAACCCCAAGGGGGCTCACAATTTGTGTGTGTATAGGGGCTCATGCCCAACCACACTCTGGGTTGCCAAGTTTGAGCCAGAGGTGAGAGTGAGACATTGCGAGGGAGCGAAGCGACTGAGCGGGGGGAGGGTGTGGGAGGGGGGTGTCCCCCCTCCCACGGTAGGGAGTTTTTGCATTTTTGGACTTGAAATTGTGCAATCTGATGCATACCTAGATAGGAAATTCGGCTGTATTTGGGAAAGCGTGATATAATTTGATCGACCAGAAAGTTTTAATATATTTTTCACGTAGAAAACAAATAATTGACACACTAATAAATATGTACCCCAAAACACACACACACAACACAACATAAACCATAATTATGCAACATTATGTATGATCCAACAACACACTGCCAATAATGAGTCCCGATGGAGCGAAGCGCCTGAGGGCTGGGGCAGGGAGGGAGGGGGAGGGTTTGGGAGGGGGTATCCCCCTCCCACGGTAAGAAAGATTTTGCATTTATGAATTTGAAATTGTGCAATCTGGTGCATACCTAGATAGGAAATTCGGGCTTAAGATTAACTGCATCTGGGAAAGCGTGTTATGATTTGATATATTTTTCACGAAGAAAGCAAATAATTGACGCACTAATAAATATGCACCACTCCCACATAAATATTGTGTTTAGTGTCATACACAGTTCCAACATAAACCATATATGGCTTATATATGATCCAACAACATGGCCTACAGCCAATAATGAATCCCTGATAGCAAACACTGGTAAAAAATGACGTCAAATTTACGTCGTTTTTCGTCATGCACGTCGTCTTAAAGACGTCTTAAATTCACGTCAAAAAGTGAAGATTTTGCACCCGCGATTACCGTCATATAGACGTCATATTTTGACGTGAAAATGACGTATTTTTTTTCCGAAAAGGCGTCTTTACGACGTCTTGAAGACGTCAATTTGTACCATAAATTACGCCATTTAGACGACATAAAGACGTCTTATTGGTCAATATACGACGTGATTTTTACGTCTGGATTTGACGTCATTTCCACCTTGTCTACGTCGTCTTTAAGACGTCGTAAATTCACGTCAAAAAGTGAAGATTTTGCACCCACGTTTACCGTGATATAGACGTCATATTTTGACGTGATAATGACGTATTTTTATCCGAAAAGGCGTCTTTATGACGTCTTTAAGTCATCAATTTGTTCCATTAATTACGTTATTAAGACGACATAAAGACGTCTTATTGGTCAATATAAGACGTGATTTTTACGTCTGGATTTGACGTGATTTTCACCTTGTGTACGTCGTCTTTAAGACGTCGTAAATTCACGTCAAAAAGTGAAGATTTTGCACCCGCGTTTACCGTCATATAGACGTCATATTTTGACGTGATAATGACGTATCTTTTTCCGAAAAGGCGTCTTGAAGACGTCTTGAAGACGTCAATTTGTTCCATAAATTACGCCATTTAGACGACATAAAGACGTCTTATTGACGTCATAAAAAGGTCGTCCATACGCCAAAAATAATTGTTTAAATGTCTTTGAAAGACGTCATAATCACGTTGTAATAACGTCGTTTATACGACAAAAAATAATTGGAAAAAATGTTTTTTAAAAGACGTCACAATGACGTAATGAGGTCGTTCATACGACAAAAAATGATGGCAAAAACTAGTCCTGTAAAGACGTCATGTCGTGCGTACGACACAAACCTTAATGGCAAAATGGTCCTTTCAAAGACATTATAAAGACGTCATTATAAAGCCTTTTATACTACAAAATCAATACTTAAAAATTATCTTTTAATGACGTGATAATGACGTCGTTTTTACATTCTTAATATGACGAAAAAGCATTGGAAAAATGGTCTTTGAAAGACGTCACAATGACGTTGTAAAAAGGTCGTCCATACGACATTAAATGATGGCAAAAACTAGTCTTGAAAACACATCATAATGACGTCATATTAACGTCGTCGTACGACACTAACCATAATGGCAAAAATAGTCTTTAAAAGACATCATGAAGACGTCAATTTGAATACTTTTTTATGACAAAATAAATAGTGAAAAAATGGTCTTTGAAAGACGTCAACATGACGTAGTAAAAAGTTCGTCCATACGACAAAAAATTATGGCAAAAAAACTAGTCTTGAAAAGACTTCAAAATGACGTCGTAAAGTGGTCGTCCATACGACAAAAAATGATGGCAAACAATAGTCTTGAAAAGACGTCAAAATGACGTCTTAATAATGTCCGTAGGACACAAACCTTAATTGCAAAAATGGACTTTCAAAGACATCATAAAGACGTCGTTATAACGTATTTTATACTACAAAATAAATACTTAAAAATAATCTTTTAATGACGTGATAATGACGTCGTTTTTACATCCTTAATATGACGAAAAAGCATTGGAAAAAATGGTCTTCGAAAGACATCACAATGACGTTGTAAAAAGGTCGTCCATACGACAATAAATGATGGCAAAAACTAGTCTTGAAAACACATCATAATGACGTCGTATTAACGTCGTCGTACGACACAAACCATAATGGCAAAAATAGTCTTTAAAAGACATCATCAAGACGTCAATTTTTAGACGTTTTTATGACAAAATAAATAGTGAAAAAAATGGTCTTTGAAAGACGTCAAAATGACGTAGTAAAAAGGTCGTCCATACGACAAAAAATGATGGCAAAAAACTAGTCTTGAAAAGACTTCAAAATGACGTCGTAAAGTGGTCGTCCATACGACAAAAAATGATGGCAAAATAGTCTTTCAAAGACATCATAAAGACGTCGTTGTTACGTCTTCTATACGACAAAAATAAATACTGAAAAAGTGATCTTTAAATGACGTAATATTAACGTAATTTGTACGTCCTTCCATACGACAAAAAACAATTGGAATATGGTCTTTGAAATACGTCACATTAACGTCGTAAAAAGGGCGTCCATACGACAAAAAATGATGGCAAAAAATTGGTCTTGAAAAGACGTCAAACTTACGTCTTTATAGCGTTATTGATACGACATAAACCCGTATGGCAAAAATGGTCTTTAAACGACATTATAAAGACGTCGTTATCATGTCTTCTATACGACAATAATACATTCTTAAAAATGGTCTTTGAACGACGTTATAATGACATCGTTTTTACGTCTTTCCTACGACAAAAATAAATAGTGGAAAAATGGTCGTTTAAAGATGTTATAATGACGTCAATTTTACGTCTTTTATACGACATAAGTCATCATGTCAAAAATGGTCTTTAAAATACGTCATAATGACGTCGTATTCTGATCGTTTGTACGACATATGACGTGTTTACCAGTTTACGACCAAATTAAGACGTCATAAAGACGTCAGTCTGCTATCAGGGAAGCCTGTAGTCAAGTTATGCGTTCTCTTGTTTTAAGTAGATTAGATTATGGAAATGCTCTTTTGATAAATACTCCTCGTGTTGAATTAGAGAGATTACAGCGCCTTCAAAACCGTGCTGCACGTATTGTTTTGAGAGCCTGGAGACAGGACAGTGCAACTCCATTATTACATAGGTTACACTGGTTACCAGTTCATAAGAGAATCGTATAACACTGTTTGTTTATAAATGTACTCACAATTTTGCCCCATGTTATTTACATACATTATTAAAGGGGACCACCAGGCAAAGAACAACACATTATTATATGTTTTGGTACCGTTTTGTGATATCAAATAGATACCCAACATTTTGCAAAGGGTTGTGTAATTCATAAACAAAGCAATTAATTTCCACCACTTACGGAACCACTGCTATTTCCTGGTTCCATACGGGCCAACCATTTGCGAGTGTGGCAATGCTATTCACACGCACGTTTGTAAACAATAGATTCCCGGGCGATTCTTTCGCTCTGCACACATTGCAATTCACCGCATGCATAGCAGTCTGCGTTATTCAGACCGCATGAACGCACGCTTTAGAATGATGATGCGTTTCCAATTATATATTTTTTTTCTGGAAACATATTTTTGTGAACTTGTTGATGGAATGGAATACTAAAGATGTTCACTTTCTTTAATAAGAATATTAGTTTTGGGTGGTGGTACCCTTTAAGTGTTCCTACACAAGCCAAATATAATCTTCGTTCAAGAGTAGACACATCAATGTTAATGGTTCCAAGAACAAATTTAAAGGGTGGGGAACGTAGTTTTCATTTTACTGGCCCTACGGTGTGGAATAGTCTGCCATTAGAATTAAGGTTGTCCCCCACAGTAGATATATTTAAAAGAAATTTAAAAACGAATTTATTTTTGTTGTAGATTGGAGAGGTTGTTCAGCGCATTGAACAGTTTTTAACTGGAAATGCGCTATATAAGTATTAAAGGGATAGTTGAGTTCTGGTAAGGAGAGTACAGTTTTGGTGAAACTGAATTTTAGTAACCAAAACCTGCATTACAAACTAATAGTTATAACTAGAAAGGAACACAAAATTACAAATGACGTAGTAAAGATCATGTTATCATTCAAAAAGTGCCGTTAAAACGTAAGAGGGCGCTCTCTAAACACTCATCGGTTTCAACCATTTTGAATAAAATATTGTGCATGTGATGTTTTGTTGAAATAGTGATTAGATAGAGATATAACCAACAACTATTTAAATACCTATTTTGTAACTTTTTGAAAAGAGGAAGCATTTTTTTGAATTTTTAACGGCTGGTTCAAAATTCTCTAATAAACCTGGGGCCCCAGCTTTATTACAAATTGTTATATTTATGGATATTTCAGCCGTCTCTGAACCGATTTTGATCAAACAAAGAGGATTTTATTATTTAAATATTATGCTCTTTCAAATTTTACACTCAGTTTTCATTACCTCACAAAAAAAAAAAGTAGTCTAGCGCCCTCTCTACCAAAACTCAACTATCCCTTTAATTATTATTATTATTATTATTATACATTATCATGTACTGTAATGTGTCTGCTATTAAAGTTGTGTGAAGGTCACCTCCACTGTGCTCCACAATGACTTAGTGGATCTTATGGGCCTCTAAAACCCATCAAATTCCACAGAAATGTCAAGATCTATGTTCCAGAATATGTAATATTACATAATTATGTTAACAAGTTAAATTTGCCTACTTAATATCAGTTCATTTGGCGAAAATAGCTCAAAAATGTCTGAATTCTGATATTTTCTATGTTTTCATCATATTATCAGAAATAGCGCACTCATATGGCTCATATGGTGACCTTAAAAATTGCTTGACCTGCTTGACATGTGTGCCAAATATGAAAGTGGTCGATTGAATAATAAAGGAATTAGAGAGAGGGGGAGGCCTATGAGCCCCCCCCCCCCCTTGGGCCTGGGAACACCAACATAGCTTGGGCTTGATAGGGTTAAGTAACTTGTCCATTCCTACATTTTCTTAAGCATGTTCAGCTCAAGTATGAAGTCTCCAGTGAATGAATGGGTTGTGAAATAGGTTCAACTTATAAGAGCTACAGATTATAATGATTTTGTTTCATGACAAAATACAAAACAAACAAAAGAAATAAGCGGTAAATTCGCTCTGTAGTTCCCATAAATATGCCGGATTACAAATATAAAATACAACTTAAGGATGACAAAGCTTTAAGATATTTTTTAGATTTTGTGAAAATGGAAGAAAACATTCCAGAATTAGTCAAATTGGGAATGATAATACAAGAAGGAAATATTTAATATAGTGTATGTCAAATTGAACAGTGTTATTAGTTATCCATAAATGATTTTTGTATAAATATATCTCTATGGTTCTTAGTGCCATCATACAATGTAGGTTTTACCTACTGAAGTTATACGTTTATAAATTATGAATAAATGAACTTTGTTTAGAGAGTCTGATTTGATGTTACATATCCATAGACCTACCATTATGTGGTAGGGATATGCATATATACCATACTTGATACTAGTTGAAATAGCTTGATAGCAAATTATATTATTTTAGATGGAAAAAGAAGAAGTTGAATCCAACACATTATAGTCATATTATATTATTGTTATCATTTTCATATTCAGTTTCAAGTTAAATCCTAAATAACGTATGATTTATCCAAGATTAAGTAAGTACTATGCGACAAATCTGTTTATAAACTCAATGTACTATAGACAATCTTTCAGCCAAAAAATCATGAGAAATATCGAACAGTGAAGACTATTGAATCATATGGATACCTGTGATCAAGAGCGTGACTTTTGATACCACTTCTGACAGAGTTTGTTAGAATATTACGTGAATCAATTTATTTGCATGAAAATTGTACATACTGCTCATACTTGTTTTGGTTACTTTTATGTATTATGATTCCTAACCAATCATCAATCCCACTATGTTTAAACTAGATGACCGAGCAACAGTTTCATGCAAAAATTAATGACACAGATAATTTGTTTTGTTTTTCAGAAACCTATGTTCATTTGAACATTTTGTTAAATATATTCCAAATATAACAACAGCTATAACCAATTTGTTCAAATAATGCTGCTCTGATAGT
>JBAMJV010010709.1:5000-7500 GCA_037951105.1 Echinarachnius parma | reverse complement strand
CGTTTTCATAGAATATCCCCTTTTCATGAATAAATTTGAGTTTGAGTTTGAGTTTGATGTTTATTATCCAAATAAAAAGTACATCAATAACAATCAAATGTCAATGTATAACATAAATATTAAAAGGATAATTGGGACCAGAAAATAGCATTAAATGCTAATCGTGTCTGGTACCATTAACACACATAAGTAGCATAGCAATGAGAATATCATAAATAATGAATAACTGTTGAATACACACTTAAACTACAAGCTATTCTACATCTAGGCTAAAATAAGTTCTGTGATTAAATACAAATCTTTGGTATGTAACACTAATTAAAAAGATAAAGGATTATATAACGTAATATTTACAAAAAGGCAAGAACCTCGGTTAAAAGTTCAAAACAATCATTCTATTAATATTTGTGATATTAGAGTTCTACGAAAGCAAGACACTGATGCTTTCTCCCGTACAGATAGCGGTAAATCATTCCAAAATCATGTGCCTCTGAATGACACTGAAAATTTACCCTGCGTAGTCCTTACCTTAGGCACACTCAACTTCTTACTTTCCCTTTGTCTAGTCGCATATTGGTGCTCTATAAAACAGCAATACTGAATTAGAGACTGAGGCAATTTATCATTTAATAATTGATACATAAAAACACAAATAGATAGTTAATGGAGTTGATACACATTCAATAATTTTAACTCCTGAAATATCGGTTTTGAATGAGTCCTAATTGGACTAAATGTTATGACTCTTAGTGTCATCTTTCGGCTTAATAATAAACACTTCATGTGTATTTCATAGTTACTTCCCCAAACCTCAATTCCATATGTTATATGCGGTTGGATTAACGTTTTATACAATAACAATAAAATATACCTTGGCACAAACTGTCTTAATCTATATAAAACACCAACTTTTTTCCTAATACACTTATTAACCCTTTCTATAATGAGGTTTCCACGTCAAGTGTTGGTCTATATAAACTCCTACAAATGATGCAACATCAACCCAGACTATTTCAGTCCCTGCTATTTTTAGTACCCCTTGAGTTACGACTGATTGCCTACTCCCTCTTATTAACAAATAATATGTCTTTAAGAGATTCACTGTAAGTTTATTCACTTTACACCATACGGACACCTTATCTAAATGCACATTAACTATATCCATATCAATCAAATTTAGTCTCGGCGGAAATGTATGAAACAAGTTAGAATCATCGGCAAAAAGTCTAAAATTAAAATAATTTGTTGAGTTTGGCAAATCATTTATATACATCAAAAACAGGGTAGGTCCCAACACGGAACCCTGAGGAACGCCACACGTTATTATCTGTCGTAATGAACTATGTCCATCATAATTCACAAACTGAAATCTACGAGAAAGATAATCTTTAAACCACTGAAGAGGCAGGCCCCTTATTCCATAATGTTCTAATTTACCAACCAATATTCCATGATCAATTGTATCAAAAGCTTTCTGAAAATCTAGGAATACACCCAGTGTTACACTGCCCTTATCCAATGATTTAAGCACATCATTAGTCAAATTAATTAGAGACAGTTTAGTACTATAATGTTTACGAAAACCATACTGGTCCTTATACAAAACATCATTCCTTTCAAAATACTCAAGTAACCTCTTGTTTACTAATTTCTCAAATATTTTGGCCAAAATAGGCAAAACTGAAATAGGTCTATAATTGCCTGGGACCTCTTTATCCCCCTTTTTAAAAATCGGTGTAACTTTGGCTATTTTCATTGCCTCTGGAAACACACCATATATAAGCTAATGGTTTTGCAATTACATAAGCAGCATCCTTCAGCAATCGGGCTGGAATATTGTCAAAACCACAAGCTTTCTTTACATTCAAAGTTGATAAATAGTCATTCACCTCATGATGAGTAACTGGTTCCCAAAACATTATAGAAATTAGGCCTAATTTGCATAGATACAGAGTGTCTCTTTGGACGAATTTTTTTTCTTTTGATCCAAGGAATAATTATGCCAAGTAATACAATCGTACTCCAAAATGCAGTCAACGCCTATTTTTTGGCCCTTAACAAGCCTACTAATGCATGGGATGAATCATTTATTTCCCGATTTCCTGCTCCTTCACTTTTTGAACGCCCCTCGCAAACATGGTGTACAGTACATCGATGTGTAGAACGGATCACTCGATCTCGTTCGTCGCCATCTAGCGGGCTAATCGACAGAGTCTAAACATCGATGCAGATTACTCATGTGGGCATCAGGGCATGGGCGCGCATGTACACCCATGTGCGTACGGGCACATGTTTTAGGTGTGTTGCCCGAATACCACCACAAAAAGGTCCTCGTCACGTTGCCTTTTTGCCCGATAATGGCACGCGTTTGTCTAAATGTGACGGGTCTTTCCAGGAGATGACACGAGTTTGCCAGAATTTACCTTGAGTCCGCACAAAATATTGTAAAAGACACTACAATTTAATATGATGAATACTAGTCTCGTAAAGTTTGAGCACA
>JBAMJV010010709.1:0-2500 GCA_037951105.1 Echinarachnius parma | reverse complement strand
ATTCTCATAATATTATGTTAACGTGGGTAAAAACACAATGGCCAAGCTACAGTCTCTGTCTCTGTCATGTGCCCCTTCCCCCAACATGCATCTGCTAAATAGATATATTCTTTTTAGAAGGGTCAGGCTAATGGCATTTGTTCTTCTTCGTTAAACAAACCCATTTCCAACTCATGCACCGGTAAATTATAGTTTACATAAATAAACACTCCCCCTATTATGCATGAACTACTTCTTTAATATTATATACACAGAGTTAACAATAATGGCACCCCACCTCTCTGTTTATACGATTACAAGTGTATATGTAAATAACAACATCAAATATAGGAACAAAATAACACACTACAATGTCATTCTAGGTCTGTTTCCGCAATAACCACTTTATTCCATAAACGCATCAAATAAACAACACACAAACAAAGCTAACATCACTCGATGTCTGTTTCTGCAATAGATAAATGCGGTCTCATACAATAATAAAGAGTGGCCAGTGCAGCGCGCGCTCCCCTCCCCTCGCATGCCGTTCCCCCTTGTCCACCAGGAAGAGATCGATTTTACAGGTTTATCTCAGTGGCATAATTATAGCTAGTGGCGTAGCTTGGTCAGATTGACTTTTTACAATTTTATTATATTGTTTTTTTTTTCGGGGGGGGGGGGGGGGTACACATTACATGGTGGCACACCTTTTGTATTTCTTAATTTTAAAAAAAATACCCTTATGTTTTTGTGAGTAATTTTTGTCAAAATATCACTATTATTTATTTAATTTTTACTATTTATATTTTTAAAATGTATCTTTAAAGGGGGGGGGGGAGCACCCCTCGGCGCTACGCCACTGATTATAGGGTATACAGTGCCCAGGGAGAGGGAGAGAGGGGAGGAATGTTTGAATAAGAACAAGTTCGAATCGGTGGCATAGCCGGGGTTATCTCGGACATCAGACAGGATGATTCCGGAGCCTGGTGGGGATAGGGCTTTTAATGAGTTGGAGGGGTGTGTCATGTACACAGCCAATTTAGCGTATGTTATGTTTGTTGGTCTTAAAATGCTTTGTTCCGTATGACATAATATTACGCACAATTTAAAAGGGTGCAAGCACAAAACTGAATATAACTGGGCATGCTTGTTGAACTCGTCGAAGAACATTATTTACTGAAGATCAGTTTGTGAACAAAAATTGACTTAAAAAAAAAAACAAATATCTCGTGACTATACACAATCCGTTTGAGTCCACTTAGTTTTCTCAGAATGTATGATACGTATAATACTGGGTCACAGAACTGTCATATGAATAATATAACTTTACAATTATAAAAACGACATCAATATTTTGACGTCACCTTTGACAGAATATTTGTCAGTTGTCAATTTATTGAATTACCATTTTCTCTATCTCTGTATCAGTGTAAATCGCACTAATTTGAATGTATCTTAATCGAATAAAAGAAGATGCTTGTGACATGTCGATTGTTAACATACACATAATTGTACCAATGCACACATACACATGTACACACACACAAACACACACACACATACGTACACACACAACCAAACAAACGCAAAAACACATGTACAAACACACATACACGTATACAAACAAACAAAATTACAAACACACACACTCACACACGCATACACAAACAAACAAACAAACTCATGCACATTCAGCACAGGCTGATACAAACGCACGATACAAGCTAGTTCAACTCGGTATGAGGTGGTACGTGGACCTATTGTTGCGCATTACGTTTACTTCTGCCATAATGCATTTTCACAATTATTGGACATAAAAGTGTTCTTTATTAGATTTCTCGCGCCAGGCGTTTTCACCGGTTTTGCTATCGATTCGACAGCTATCATATAGCTCGGCGTGAAAGGCGCACAACGCGCACGCGATACCAAAATAAAGGCGGAAGAAAAGAATTGAAAGAAGGGTTAGAATGGAATAAAGACAAATTCTTGGTGATATATGCAATGATTGTCCTTTGGGTAATACATGTGACAGGAAATTAGACCCCTTCGTTGCCAAAAACTGACGTTGACAAAGAGAAAGACGAAGAAAGTCTTATTTTTGTACAATTATTGTATATTACGTGCAGTGATATGAAACTAATGTCACAATTTGTATTTGAAAAAAAAAGAAAAAAAAGGGAGACAGAACGAAAATAAAGAAACTGGAGGTACATTATCAAACCATAGAGCAGTACTACTTCCGGCTATGGAGAGGGTTAAAGTAAACAAAATAAATGTGTGAATGTAATAGTCTATGCATCTGTGTGCTTGTTATAATTTTAAATGTTAATTGTAGTACGGTGTTATGTAGATTGGTCTTTACATATACAGGGTGGCCCCCAAAAAACCGGAACGGGGCACTTACAAAAATTATTATGTTCATCGGGTAGGGTGTCTTTTCCAATGAAAAACGATACCAAGAACAGTCATTTTGGTCGTGTAGTTTTTGTTTTAGGGCGCTCTGAGTGACAACCATGTCAGG
>JBAMJV010010708.1:0-47182 GCA_037951105.1 Echinarachnius parma | reverse complement strand
CTTTCTTGGTTTATCCTATAGCTACGCCACTTCGACGGCGAGTCAGCAGTTTAAAATAATAATATACATTTAGTTCATATATGCATGATAACTAATGTATTTCTTTGTTGGCATGTCGTATACAAAATTTAGTTTGAAAGTTCACATTAATTTCTTATCTCACGATGTTATTATTTTGTTGAACATCCCCACATATATGTTGTCCCCATCCCCATGTACATGTATTTGCATACTTGTCTTTTTTACCCAGTGTCATATTGAACACAATCGTTGTGGTCAATACTTGTACAACTATATTTATTGATGATTATTTTTTATTTCTATGATATTATGATGTATATTTGGTATGTTCATTGTCTATTCTTGGTATACATGTGTGAAATAGCGATCTGACTTTGTTGGCACGGTGTTTGATCGACCCTGAACTCTGATGAATTCGGCCATACTTCCTGTTCTTTTGTTTAGAGTTTACCATGACATTGTTGTATATACGGAGATACGGAAAAAATATAATAATTATCCTTTCGTATGCATAAAATATTAGCATCAGGAAAAGGGTCTATTTTTGTTACAAAGTACTAGTAATGGTCTCCCTTCACCACACGAATGGGTATGGGGACCCTGTAATACTGTATTTGGGATTGAAGTTTGAGTGAATATAAAACCATAATAATTATTTCCCCCTTCTTACATACAGCAGCTGTTTGATGTTCAGCGTTCTATAGCACTAGCAGCAATACATCCTTTATTTATTGATGCGAGCTCGATGGGTTTAATATATTATTTTCTTGGTCTTTGTTATTATGATTGTTGCATATCTTGTATCTGTTGATAATGATATTTTTATTCCAATTTTCTTCGATAACGACCAGAGAGAACAATCGTAGTCACGTGCAATATGTTTGGGCAGGTTCTCTTTCAAAATGTTATAATGATGTAGATGCACCTTCAGCGTAATAAACTTGATGAATAAACGAATGTGATATGTTTCCTCACCCGCTAGAAAACAGTATACGGTAAATAACAAAAAGTGCATCAGGTATCATTTCTTTTCATTCGTTATTTCGAAGCGGTTTATCTTTCAATCTCTGAACGGGTAACAATGTTACTTCTTGCCAGCGTAGTAAACATGGCTATATAGCTGAATAAACGAATTAATAATTACCCCCTTTTATCACCTGACGAGGGGGAGTCGTGTCATTGTGATGACACTACTCGGGGGGTAATATATTGATATACCAGCCACAAAAGCCATGTAACAGCAAAGTGATGATGATGCATCAACTGAAACTAAAAGCAGGGCAGTATTTATACCGTCCACGTCCAATTCCGAATGTTCTTTATATTTGTCTGAGTGCCGTATTATCAAGCAGGGGCATAGCCAGGAATCATGCTAGAGGGGGGGCCGACCTCCAACCTGCGAGCGCGTAATCGCGTGTCGCCTCGGGTGGGGTCCAGCCCCCCGGGGGGGGGGGGGGGGGGGGGGCACTCAAATTATTTTTTGACGGGGGTGTGCCGCACGGAACTCTGAAATGGGGGTCTTAAGAGTGCCCCCCCCCCCCCCGGGGGTCCAAGCAAGTTCTAAAATAATTGTCGAGCTATAAGGGTATAGGGGCTCGACCCTAGGAACCCCCTCTCTCTACGCATCTGGTATCAAGAATAGGTTTGGTATCACCTATTTACGTATACAATATACAATAACAAGTAAATGAACCAGAATAACAAATTGATTTCATTATTGGAACTTCATTTATCCTTAAAGGGGTAGTTTAGTTTTGGTAGAGAGGGCGCTGCACATCACAATTTTTGTGAATCGACCCAGAAACGGCTGAAATATCAATAAATATATCTGATCTTATAATTATTTGGGGCCCAAATAATTAGATGAATTTTTACAAAAATTAAAAAAATGCTTGCACTTTTTCAAAAATGTTCAAAAGCGTTTTTTAAATAGTTGTTGATGATCTCTCTATTTAATCATTATTTCAATAAAACATCACATGCATAATTTTGTATGAAAAATGGTTGAAACCAATGCCTTTTCAGAAAGCGCCCTCTTGTGTTTTAATGGCTCTTTTTGAATGATAACAGGCTTTTTACTTAGTCGTTTGTAATTTTTGTATACCTTTCGAGCATGGTGGAGTTATAACTATTAGTTCATAATGTTACTGTCCAGGTTTGGTTTAATACTAAAGTTCAGCCTTACCAAAACTGTACTACCCCTTTAACATTCCTGCATAATTGTATAGATGTATTTGAAAATGTTTCTTTCTCCATCATATCAATCAATGTTATCACAATACTTTGTCTCTAATCCAGTTCATACAATCAATTTTTAATCAAGACTTTTTGACAAGGGTTCTATTGGAGATGATTGAGTTCTACCTGTAATGGTTGGCTAAATGGCATCAACTGTTTGAATTTCCGAACTTAAAGGGGTAGTTTAGTTTTGGTAGAGAGGGCGCTGCACATCACAATTTTTTTGAGAGGTAATGGAAAACTGAGTGTCGAATTTGAGAGAACATGCAATTTTAATGGCAGAATAAACTTTATTTGGTCAAAATCGACCCAGAAACGGCTGAAATATTAATAAATATAGCTGATCTTATAATTATTTGGGGCCCAAATAATAAGATGATTTTGATAACAAAATAAAAAAATGCTTGCACTTTTTCAAAAAATGTCAAAAGCGTTTTTTAATTAGTTGTTGATCTCTCTATTTAATCATTATATCAATAAAACATCGCATGCATAATTCTGTATGAAAAATGGTTGAAACCAATGCCTTTTTAAAAAGCGCCCTCTTGTGTTTTAATGGCTCTTTTTGAATGATAACAGGCTTTTTACTTAGTCGTTTGAAATTTTGTATATATTTCGAGCATGGTGGAGTTATAACTATTAGTTTATAATGTTAATGTGCAGGTTTTGGCTACTAAAGTTCAGCGTTACCAAAACTAAACTACCCCTTTAATCTAAAAAAGTATATTATTTTGTCCCTTGCTCATCCAAAAATGACCACCCATAAGGCCATAATAGAGATCGTCTTTATAACTCTCCTTGATATTATGACCTAATTGCTCAATGGCGATCTTGCCGGGGGACTTATCCTGTCCAAATATTCAAAACAAAAACAACTTGATTATTGTGCCATTTTACAAGAACGAATTTTGCAAGGAGTCTATTTTGACATGAACAATTAGAGAGTTACTTTTTATAAGGAGATTCATTATAGCAAAAATATTATAAGAGACATATTGAAGATGCAAGGAATTCATTCTGACATTACAAATTAGCTAGCTACTTTGCAAGGACTTTATTCAATATAGCAAACAAGGGGCACATTGAAGAAAATTAAGTTCACGTCTATGTAAAGCACATTTGTCGTTCTTAATCTCTTATTTCCGAGGTTGCTGTAAAAAGTATATTGCCCCTTATTTATTCTTAATGACCACCCGTGATTGAGGATTGAATCTCCATAATACTTTTAATATGATCTAATTTCTGATGATCCATTACGCCGGTCCTGCAGGGGATCTTATCCTGGCCAAGTATACATGCAAAAGAACAACTTGATTATTATCCCTCGTCTTCTTTACGAGGTCATGGTAAAACTGAAACGCTTGATGGATACTTTCGCGGTCAAGAAATCCAGCCCTCTTTTACAACCCTCCTTAAAGGGACTAAGTAACATTGTCAAAATCTCCAAAATCCAATTTGAATTATAGCAGTTCCCTCATACATTGTTGTTTTCGTATTAACAATAAAAGCATGGGAAAGGTTTCGGTTTTTCAAATTTCCCTTTCGTTAAAAAGATATTTAAGATTGAAGTGTTCAGATGTTAAATTATCCACTGGACCGCGAAAACCGTGTACACAGTGAGTGCAGTGAGTTAGTGAATATCACTGTGGTTTTTTGCTCATTACTCGGCCATATAACGTACATTTATAAAATTGAAATTTTCACACAAAACCCAGTGGACATAATTGTTATCAGATAACAATCATATACATTGTATTAACCACTCATTACTTTTTGCACATGTATGTCAACAAATTTACTAGATCACTTTAACCTATATAGCACTCTATTGAAACCATTACTGGGTATTGAGCGATATTACAAATACGTGTGATAAAGGGGGTTAGCTGCAGCTAACACCCGATCCTTGACTCATGTTCGCTTTAAAACCATGATTATACTGTATGACAAACGATGCAAGATTATAGTTTCAGAGTTGTTACCATGGAAACGAACTTGTGTGGGATCTTAATCTCTTTATTTGGGGGTTTTCTTGATAGAGAGCGCCAGTCACGTCATGGTGGTATAACGTCTAATTGAGATGTCCCCTCTTTCTCTCTTGTCTATTTTGCTCGCATTATCATTTAAACTCTTCGTGACTTCTGACTCATCTCGATTGTTTTGAGTTTGATGCATTTAACCAAAATTATTTTGGGGCATACTATTTTCACAATGTCACATGATTCGTTCCGCATCTTCCACGCTTTCTCTTTCTTTTCCACTTTGTTCTTTTGTATCTTCGCGTCTTCTCTTTTTGTTTTCTTTTCATATCCTATACCTCTTTTGCCATTTGACCTTACCGTCCTCGCTTGGTCTATACTCAGTTGGTCTACAACTCAGTTGGTCTACTACCTGATGCATTTATCTCCAATTTCCCCAACTCCAAACACGATCCCTAACCCCAAACCTAACCCTTACCCTAATTATAATACCTAATTATAATCATAACTCATAAGCCCCCAAATTTATCATTTTCTAGTAGACCAAATGGCTGTAGACCCTCTTTCTGACCCTGGCTTCCCCTTCTTCCCTCTTTCATCTCCTTGAATCCCGATTTTTTTATTTAGCTTATTTGATTTTCAAATGTCTCTACTTGTCCAGGGCCCCGTTGCAGAAAAATTAATCGTAAGTCAGATCACGTGTGCTAGATACGCAAATCTGATTGGTTGAAACGCGCTAATTTTCTGACTTACAATCAATCCTAACTTACAATCGATTGCATCTCTTTCTGCAACGGGGCCAAGTCTTCACCTTTCGTTATGTTTTAAATCTGTTCCTACGTCATTTTATTCGATCTCTCTTTTTTCATGATGACTGCAATCCTGATCTTCTTATCATGTTGTTCTCAAATGTTCATTTAAAAAAAATGTGATATCGCCGTCACAAAACTTGGCTATGTACTATGTGCATGCTGCATGCATTCATTTGTAAAGGGATCTATAGTAACTTTATTGACATGTGCAAAAAGTGATGAATGGTTGATACAATGTATATTGTTGTTATCTGATATGTCCACTGGGTATTGTGTGAAAACTTCAAGTTAAATGGACGTTATATATGGCCGAGTAATTAGCAAAAATGCAAGGTGATATTCACTAACTCATTGCACTGACTTTGTACACGGTTCGGACTATCCAGTGGATAGAACATCATGAACACTTCAGTCGTATATATATTTTTAATGAAAGGGAAATTTGAAGAAGACAAAAACCTACCCCGTGCTTCTATTGTTAATACGAATACAACAAGTTATGAGGGAACCGCTAGAATTCCAATTGGGTTTTGAGGATTTGGACAATGTTACTAGATCCCTTTAAATGACGTGATGGCTACTATTAAACCTGTTTCTTTTTTTCTTCTTTTTTTATACTATTCTCGGACTAACTTTTGGTCTTACCTTTCTCGATTTCCGATCATCCTTCTCCCCCTTCCTCGGTTCCTCTCGTGTTGCTCCTGACTCGAACACTGCTCTTACTTTTCTGATACATGTATTTGGTTTCCAAAGATTCATTTTGTTCTCATATAAAGAAAATGATAATAATTATGCTGTCATCAATTATTGTGGCTATATCTTTTTGTAATGATGTGATTACCATATTTAACCTCTTTGTCTCACTAAATCCTG
Source organism: Echinarachnius parma (assembly GCA_037951105.1). Lineage (NCBI taxonomy): Eukaryota > Metazoa > Echinodermata > Echinoidea > Clypeasteroida > Echinarachniidae > Echinarachnius > Echinarachnius parma. Next base: position 41,259 of record JBAMJV010010708.1, on the reverse strand, counting down.
TCTCTCGATTGTTGAAGTCCTTTAAAAGGTTCACTGTGATTTGCTTTTGCGTAGGTGTCGCATGACTCTTCGTGTCTCGCTAATTATATATCTTTGCCGTCGTCATGGCAGCGATCTGACAACATTATCGAGTCTTCCCAAGAATGTCGTATATTTTCGGACGCAGGCATGTTAGGAGTGCAAGGTCATAATATAATTTTACAAAGTGACATCATGGGATGATCGGGGATAACGGTTGTCATCGCGCCTTTCTTATCCAACAACTATCTGAAAATCATCTTCTCAATCATAATTGTTCATTTTTAGAATACAAGGCCATCGCAGAGGTTTGCATAATTATTTGAGACATGGTGACGCGGTATATAGGCCTAGATATACTGGGTCTTTGACTGTCATTATAGGAACGTCACGCAACAGAGTGATACGTTTTGTTCACGTTAACAGATACATTATTACAATACACTGGAGAGATCTTAATTTTAAATGCATTCGATACAAATTTCAGACTATAATTCGGCCCCAACATCATCGAAAGTCACAACATATATAATAAGCATGATCAGCATGATCAGTCTATACATCAAAATTTGACAGTTCGAGTGCAAGGCCAGGGAATCCCAACATTAACCCGTTAACAGAATATGGAAAATAACAATGGGACGCATGCTCACACAGTCCTACAATGATTGTACATGGTATATATACATTTTGGTATAAGGTACACTTTTTTTTTAATAAGCGGGTTAAACTGTTATCGCTAAAATTAGGGGTATACTTCTTTATTCCGAGCATAAAGTTTATCGCGTGGGGTAGAATAAATATAAATTTTCTTGTAGTTTTCATAGTCCCCATGGTGACTTGCAGTATACACATCGTACATACTTGTATTTATATACAAGTTAATACGGGGTTGACCCAATGTACAAAAAGTCATGTAAAACGATTGCCGAAATGAGATCTAAATATTATACCTGTTTACAGTATTATGTTATTTGAAACAACCGACGCATGTTACAATACCGTTATGTTATTGTAACGAATGTATTGTCTTCATGTTAATAGGCTTTTACTATTTAAACAATTCAAAACAAGAGTAATACGTTTGTTTGAATGATGCAGTAACAATAATTATGTTAGTGGCTGTTTTCAGTGTGATCCATAAGCAAGACCACCTGGGCCTCTATACGAATGCATCCGCGGTATTTTCCCGCCATTGATATCAGGAGTCTTCATCTATTTTGACATTTACTTTCTGTGCTTTTAAACATCCCAAACGCAGAGTACGTACAATGTTGAAATAAAATGTACATCTTGCATTTTAACTAGTTCCAACTGTTTTTTTCTTCCCATTCCTGGTGCCTTCATAGTACAGGAAATTATGTTTCAATTAAGATCAGGCCCCGAGCGCCTTCTTTATAAACCTTAACAGGAAATCACGAGGGTTCAGTTTCATGTCTTTTTGATCGTCTTGAAAGTCTTATATATACTCTGCAAGTTGTTCCGTTATTTATTTGGAGGAGAATAACTTCCGTAGAACAACTTGGCGCAATTTCAAATGTTTCAGTTCAAAGTATTATGTTGGCATAATTAAAGACGCAATAAAAAAAGGCCTATATCAAATATTAAAGGTGATGAAAAGATAATGAGACTTTAAAAGAACTGATGGAGAAAAGCACACCTTTCTCCTTTATATAATTACTTCTGACATGCATAAGTTATTATTGATGTATTTAATATTAAATACATAATTTTCCCTTTTCTCCCATCCTTTACAGATCCTAAACATGAGCGGATGGTGCAGTTCTAAGACTGATCAAGCGAACCTAGGAACTTTGGGAGGAGCGCCTTCTAATTTTCTCCTTTATATCATTACCGATTACTTATGATATGCATAATTTACCAGTTATCAGTACTGATGCGTTTATTATTATTATTATTATTATTATTATTATTATGCATAATTATGTTTTCCATTTTCTTTTCTTCCCCCTTCACGTCACAGATCCGAACGAGCGGCTGGTGCAATTCGCAGACTGGCTGATCAAACGGACCGAGGAACTCATGGAGAGGAGCGCCCGCGCGCGACAGAAGACGTACGAACTGCTCAGGCTGGCCAAACAGCGACAGAAGGATCGCATCGAGTTCTAAATTTCTGATCACAAACAATTATATAATTATAGCTATTTTTTAAACTGTGGTTCTGATGGAAAAAGAAAAGATGGACTTCATAATTAACATCACATAATTCTATTATGATGATAAAGAATATATATTTAGATGGCAATCAAATGATTGGCTAGTTTGGCTATAATTGGATTGCAAAGTACATTTTACACCATGCACCAATGTTACTTTTTTATGTTACACGTTGGACACTTTTACAATTTTTATTTATTATCTATATAGTCGCATCCCCGTTTTTTGTTTTGTTTTTAAAGATGTATGATTTTTTTTAAATTCCAGATGGAGAAAATTCCGCTTGTCTTCCAAACACTGTAATTTTATGGATAGTAACCAAAATATATAGGCCAAGCTGAGGATTTGTTTTAATCACGCAAAGTCCTCTGGTTAGTAGTATCTTAACCTAAGACTTGTCGCTTGCAAGATAATTTGTTGTATTTTTTCGTTTTGACGGTTATCAACATCTTCAACACTTTTGTAGCTGATAGTACTGTACATGCAATTGCAACGGAACTAATGGGCTGAAAATATCACTGCAACAGGCCATATTAGTTGTAATACAGTTAATTTTAAAGAAGCATGTAACGATAACAATATAATTCATATAATTCAGACTGATTAGTAATTTCGTCCGCAAGTTTGTAACTTTGGGAATATTACTTTTCTTATGCAGCACTGGTAAAAGAGATTTGTACTTAATGCATTCCTTATACAAATCTCTTTGGCAATATGTGAGAAGTTATGATTGAAGATATTTAGCTGATTTCATGATGAGCAATGAGTATCTGAATCGGCAACTTATGGTTAAGAATATACATGAGGGAAATTTGGATAATATAGACAATAAATTCCAATTGATAAGTTTATATTGATGCTGGAAATCAAATGTATGCTCAATATTCAGCTAGTTTCTTTATTCACCACTCTGTAAACTTCTGTTGAAGAAAATTTGTCGTATTAATTAAGAACTTGCTAGAGCACATTATGTTATCATGACATTGTTCACAAGCTTGCCAAAAAGTAGAGTTTAGATATATTATATATCTTCTTCACTTTTGTAAATGAACAATATTGCTTTGAAACACAACGTTTTTAATACTGTTTAACTCATGTGCTGACTGCAATCTGGAATTGTACGCTGAATTTGGGCCTTTTAATTTAAGATTTTTATTTAAAATGTTAATATTTTAGTATTTTATGTGGACTGACAATACCATAGCATATTTAAATAAAATAATATTGACACTCTTTCCTATGACACTCTTTTCCAGTGATCTGCCACTGAGAAAGTGGATGTTTTCGGTTTTCAAAAAAATTAAACATATCATTGGGATCTTGTCACTGCACTTTGCTTGAGAAATTTGCTCAGTATGACTGAATTTGGACTCTGACATAACGTAGAGTCCAACTTAACTTCTATTATGCGTACTGTAAAGTCCCATAGCTTTAAACTTTTACTGCTTTTTTTGCTCAATATGACTGAATTTGGACTCTGAAATAAAGTAGAGGCCAACTAATAACTTCTATTATGCATACTGTATGGTCCCATAGTTCTTTTACTGTTTTTTAAATATTTTTTACTGATCTCTGAATGGTAATGTATATGTAATGTATTCGAAGTGATGTTTTGTTGCAATATTGTATATAGAAATCATGTTATGCTGGTATGATGCCAATAAAATGTATTTTAAAACATCTGAAAAAACGATGAGTCTAGAAGCATCTATTGAGTAGTATTGTCGTACAGTCACTACCGTGGAACCTTGTTATAAATAGCTCTAATAGAACGAAACCAAATAATTATTTAACAAGGTAAATTTGCTTGTCCAAACCCTTCATATAATTATTGTACCCCGATATGACACAGACACCTGTAGTTTCTTTGTAAAATTACAGTTCCTTTAAAAAAGAACAATTATATTTGTTATTATCAAGGGGCCTTGAAGTTAGTGTTACACATTTTTTTTAGAAGTCTCAACAAATTGATTTTGTTTTGCTTTTGAATATATTTTATTCCAAGCCTACAAATGGCCTACCATAATTTTAAGTTCAACTTAGAATGTATGTTCAACTTGTGAAACACCAGGGGGGTGTTTCACAAAGATCCTAACTTGAACTTAACTCTAAGTTGGACTAAGTATGGAAAGCCATTAAGTTTCTTATATTTTTTTTAAAATATTGTTTTAAATCACTTATATTTTACTATCATCAAGATTTCATGTTCTTCATGTACAATTTCTGAAAGTCTAAAATACTTGCATTTTTGCATTTGAATATTTGTCATTCCAAGGCTACAAATGGCTTTCCATACTTTTTAAGTCCAACTTGGTGTTAAGTTCAACTTAGGATCTTTGTGAAACAACCCCCAGAAGGTATAACAATGTCATGTTCATGGTCCAAAGGACCTCTTTATAAAGAGGATCCACATCATCCACTACATCACAGAGCACATCATGGGGGAACAATAAAAACACATGTGGAAACCGATACAACCTTCTTTTTTCATAAAAGCATCTACTTTATTACAGAAAAAATATATTCATACATTTTGAAACCTCGTACAAATTACGGAAATTTCAAAAGCTCCACAAAACCCATTTCATATAGCTTATTTATAGCACATTCCGCAATGACTATTACAAAGCATACTACAAAATTTATAGAAATCAATCAATATAAGAATCAAAATTATTTAAAATTTGCTATATTATGAAAAATAAATATATTCCAACCTGCCACCGAATGAAGCAAATTTGTGCGTAACACAGAAATTATAAATAATATTTTAGCAACAACTTTCAGTAAAAAGCAGTACACTATGAACGGTTTAGACTGTATGCAGCGCACCGTAACAATTCCTGATAGCCAAAAGGTTATTACCTTTATTATCAAGAAATTTGTTGATGAACCTGTACATATATGAACAGAGCAAGAGATAAGAAAACCATGGCATACCCACAACAACAAAATACATAACAGTATCCACATCGCGCATTACAGAGACTATGAGCTTATCTGAGGCATGTAAAAGTTTTATAAGGAACTTGTCTCGGGTCCACATATTTACCCTGCCAAATGTCAACAAATTGAAATATCTTTTACAATGCAGCAAATTTCATTACTTGATCATGACTTTCAGAACGATTGATTTGAAACATCAATCTACTTCAACAAAAGTTTGCTCTATTTTTCAAAGAGTTGTGTGAATATTACATTGGGAGTACATATATGTATTACGAATTCTATACCCGACCTATGACTAAATTCATCTTACTATAAACTCAATTACCAATGTAATTAAAGAAAATGTAAAAAATTAACCAAAACCAGAGTTGCTATTTAAAAACACAAAACAATCGCAAAGTAAAATAAGATAAGCTGAACATAGCATTTAAGAGAGGACAAGATAAAACCTACTTCTTTCAATTGTTGATGGATTGTCAATGTTTCCCTTGATTGTACAAATAGTGCTATGTATATTTGAACATTCTTTCAAAACCGGTATTTTGAAAACGTGAACAGATTAAACACCTACATGAATTTGAAAGTCACTTATAGCATATTGCACCAGGTAAATATATGTCACTTTTCAAATGTATGCAAAATCTTACCATTGCAAAACTGTACAATTGTCAATCAACAATCGTCTTCCGTGGCTTCTGTGTGAATAGAACATTCAATGACATTACTCTAGACTTTGGTAGAAATTACCAGAATGTTTGTGATCAATAAATAACTTGAAGAATTCATCATTAACTGAAAAGAAAGACAATGCCGCTTTGACATACAGGAATGAATACAACAAGGCTCACCCAACGCAAATTATTCAGTATCAACTCTCACAGACTATCCCAATGATTGTAATTACCATGGCAACAACTATAATGCTCCGTGCTGATTGGCTGTTGACATGGTGGTTACAATAATTGGACAGTTACAACAGTAGTTGTTACAATGAATAGTTTTATGAAACGGGCCTAGATTTGGCTTAGAGCATTGTTTCACTGAATTTGAATTAAGTAGGAGTATAGATGAGCTAAATAATATGAGAACAGTTCTGGCAAAATCAAGCTTTTGTTGGCAAAAATCTAAATTTAGATTTGTATAGAACTGTGGAAAATACTCTTCATTAACTTTAAATTGATACCAAAGTCATACAAGGCATAGTTGTCATTAAAAAGCCAATTTGTATAGATCCAATGATTTTGCCAAATATACTTACTCACATACATCAATTCACAGCTACGGTTAGAAAGTAGACCAACGTCAACCTGATTCAACATTGCATAATCCATTCACTCAAAACTGCATCAGTCTTTTAAAAAATATAGTCTTGTTTAAATAAGCAATTATTAAAATCAAGCATATGATTACCAGAATTAGGGCAGACAGAACATAGTAGATGAAACAAATCAAAATATTGGAAAGCAATGCCACTTTGTGGCAGTGGAATAAATAAAAACCATTCCGTTTTACCTGATTTTTCAAAACAATATGTGTCCGGCTATAGCAAAACCCGGCACTTGTCCGTAATTCACGTTTTGAAGAAATGGGCATTTTAAGTTCACATAATGTGTGTAAAAGACCTATGATTGTAAAATTGAAAGCAATCATATTTTCTCGTCAATTATTTACCAATTTGTTAGTACAAAGCTTGTGACAAGGCCTTTATAATGGTATGAAAATCTACATTTTGATTTTTACCGACAAGTGCAAGGTTTTGCTATAGCCGGTCACATATGATACAGAATCTTCTTTCTAAGAAAGAGGGTATACCTAATTTACACATGTGAGATAGTATTTCAATATGCCTGCACCTCTCACTATTACCAGAGCCTAGTTACATATGAATAAAAAAACAGAATAGCTTTAAAAAAGGCAATTGTCAGAAAAAAAAGAAAAAAAATTCTTTGGAAATGTCTAAGGAGGGAATTGGTTATCAAGATATTTAAAGTGCCTAGCGCGCTCACTACACAGGCAATCTAAGGTTCTCTGGCACAAAAAAATGGGGGTGTGTTTCACATAGATCCTAAGTTGAACTTAACTCTAAGTTGGACTGAGAAATTAAGGTAAGCCATCTGTAGCCTTGTAATAAAATATATTCCAAAGCAAAAATGCAAGTATTTTGGACTTTTCATAAATTTGACATCAAGAAGATGAAATCCCCTCGATAATAGAAAGAAAGAAATGAATTGTATCAACATTCTTTGGCTTTTAAAAGAAATGTTTAAAATTGTTTCCAATAAACTGATGGCTTTCCATAATTTCTAAGTCCAACTTGAGAGTTAAGTTCAACTTAGGGTCTTTGTGAAACACCCCCCCCCCCCCCCCCCCCCCCACTCCCCCATGGAGTATCTTGCTGTGATTGGAGATAATCTACTCTTTATGGTAGTTGCATTATGCTTTGTGTATGATTCATACATGACGCATCATCATTTGGATGGAAATTGCCAAAGTTAGAAGAAAGCTGGATATCAAGATTTTTCATATTAAAGTACCTAGCTCACTCACTGCATAGGGGCAAGCTTAGATACTCAGCCTCAAAAACATGGGAGTATCTTGCTGAGATTGGAGATGGTCTATTCTTTACGGCAGCTTAATTACGCCTTTGCATTTAGACTCATGCATATTACAAAATCAATTGCAGCGTGCTACAAGGTTGGTCTAGACTACACCAGCAATGTTGCCTACAGGAACATCGTGTACAAAGTATTTCATGTGCACAATGGAAACTGCCAGATCTTGGAGGAAATTGGATATCAAGATATTCGATTAATCACCTACACATGTAGCTCGCTCACTTAACGGGCAAACTGCCAATAGAGAAGACAATCTAGCATGACACATGACCATTTCGGATGGAAATTGCCAAATCTTGGGAGGGAGTTGGATATCAAGACATTCAATTAATAACCTAGCTCGCTCCACTGAACGGACAAACTGCCAAGAGAGGAGAGAATCTAGACACATCTAGACAAATCTAGACAATCTAGACACATCTAGACAATCTAGACAATCTAGACACATGACCATTCGGATGGAAATTGCTAACTCTAGGAGGGAATAATTGGATGTTGCCTCGCTCGTTGCTCCCTACACAGTCAAGTTGAGGTACTCGGCCACGAAGACATGAAGGATCTTGCTGAGGTTGGAGATGGTCGGGTCGTCTAAGGCATCTGCGTTGTCGGCCAGGGTGTGCCACACGCTGGGGAAACTGGATGGAATCAGGTGGAGGACACGCACGCCTGAAGGACGAGGGAAAGTGAGAGAAAGAGTAAAATATTATGTAGTTACTTTAATAACTTGAAGCTATTTATATAGAATACAGTCAAACCTTATTTGTGGTCACCCGTCTATAGCAGCCAAACCTGCCATTTGTCGCCACCAGGGGGGGGGGGGGGGGGGGGGGGGGGGGGGTGTTTCACAAAGATCCCAAGTCAAACTTAACACTAAGTTGGACTTAAGAATTATGGAAAGCCATTTGTAGCTTCGGAATTAAACATATTTAAGAGCCCAAATGCGAATACTTGAAACTTTCCACAAAATTTCACATCAATAAACTTGAAGACTCTTTGATAAAAGAAAATATTTATGGTTTTTAATCCAAATTGTAGGCCTGTTCAAAGAACTCGTTTAACAATTCTACAAAGAAACTAATGGCTTTCCAAAATCTTAAGTCCAACTTAGTGTTAAGTTCGACTTGGGATCTTTGTGAAAACCCCCCAGACGTGATCCCTGGTAGAGAAACCAATGTAACCCAACCTGTTTTTAGAGGTCACCTGTCTACAGGGGCCACGGCCCTCGGGTGGTCACCGGTTTGACTGTACATGATTATGTCCTTAACCCACTACACTTTCATAGATGTAATTTGGAATGGGGGATGGCGGGAAGGCACAATCTCCCATATTTATCATTCTAATCTTTAATCCTTTAAAGGGGACCACCAGGCAAAGAACAACACATACTTTATGTTTTGGTACCGTTTTGTGATATCAAATAGATACCCAGCATTTAGCAAAGGGTTGTGTAATTCATAAACAATGTAATTGATTACCACCACTAACGGAACCATTCTTATTTCATGGTTCCGCATGCTTTAGAATGGTGATGCGTTTTCCAATTATATTTTTTTTCTTTCTGGAAACATATTTTTGTGAACTTGTTGATGGAATGGACTAGGTACTTAAAGATGTTACCTTTCATTTATAAGAATATAATTTTTAGGTGGTGGTACCCTTTTAGGGCCACGTTGCAGAAAGAGATACAATCTTTACAATTGATTGTAAGTCAGATCATGTGCTCTAAATGAGCAAATCTGATTGGTTGAAACACGCACATTTTCTGACTTTACAATTTGATTGTATCTCTTTCTGCAACAGGGCCCTTGACTGGTCCTGAAAATACCTGGGCTGGGGTCTATAGAGAATGCATTTTGCACAAAATTTGAACAGTCCGGAACTGGTAAATGGGAATTTCTGGACAAATTTATGCTTCTAATGACTAAAAGACAGATATTTCAGGTCATTCAAATATGTATTTGGGAAATATTTAGGATTGTAAGTTCTCATAATTGGTTCTGAAAGACTGATGATTCAAATCCATGACGGAGCATGTTCTCTCCCACAATGCACCACGTTGTGACGAAAGTGCCTCATTATGCCCAGACTCAGTTTTTAAATGTAGAGAATATGTTCTCTCGATCTGATCAACAATCATTTGTAAATGGTCTTATCAGGTATATTTTAAGCCCGGTGCAGACAGAGCCGACTCGACCCAATCCGACCCCGACTCAAAGCCACAGTCGGGGAAAAATTAATATTTTTATTTCGGGGGCTCCCTATCTAATTTTATGGAAGTTTTCGGGGGGCTACTTTTATCATTTCTGGGGCTACAAATTTCCGGGGCTCTCTTTTTCGAATTTCCGGGGCAACTATTAAGCTCTAATGCTATAAGTGATCATCGGATCGGCATTCGTTTACGTTCCGATCATGCCGATTTCTGATCATGCAGACAAATCGGGGGCTCTTTTTTGGAATTTCGGGGGCGAATTCGCCCGCTGCCCCCGTGTATTTTTTTCCCTGTCTTGTATGACAGCTTAGGTCAATTTAGACAAAGCTAGACTACAAGATGCTTATCCTTGGATGCCACATCAAACAGACAGGAATTGAATGCTGAAGAATACATTACCACTCACCTCTCTGTAAGAAGGGAATGTGATCGTCTTGCATCCTGCTGGTATACCTCTGTTGTCCACTGAAGTAGTTATTATTGTAGCGTGATGTAAGAGACAATCTCTTCAATCTTTGTTCTGAAGAAAGAAAGAAAGAAAAAAAAATTCAAAAGGGGTGAATCGATTGATGTATTCCAATACTATTTGACTCTTTATGATGGAAATCTGACAAACAGACAAAGTAATGAATCTTTTCAAACTTTGTTCTGAAGAAAAATGTAAAAAGAGTGAAACACTTTATGTTTTTAAATACATCAAGGATTTGAATTGATATGACAGAAAAATTACAAACAAACCCAAGTCATAAAAGTGTGAGGGATCATGTTAAGTGGTGCATTTCTTAATTTAATTAAAACATAAAGGCAGCAAGCTACTCAAAAGTCATAACCGTAACAAAACCCATGTCTATAGAGCTGATTTTTAGGCAGCTCAATTTTGAACATTTCAAAATCTCAGCTCTGCCTTCGCCCTTTCCCATGAGTGCTACGCAGACGTAGTCACTGCAATGTGTTATCACTCAGATTCCCAAATTGCCAAAAAATAACCACAGAATAGCCATGTTTCATTGCATTTTTAAAAATGGCATTATGTGGCAACTCCAGTAAAGGCTTTATGGTAAGGTGTGACTGGGGCAGACGGAAGGTTTTCAGCATGATACTAAGTGACAATTAAATTAAATTAAATCAAATCAAATCAAATTCAATTCAATTCAATTTCATTTCATTTTCCATAAAAAAATATAAATACAAAGTACAAACAGATAAAACTATGACACACAATATACAAACACAAAACAGGTAGTTATACATGTATGAGAATGTGGGGTCAACAGAAAGTGCTTGAAGCCTTATAAATGAAACGTTGACCAATGACCACTTAAAACTTATACATGTATAACTATTCAAACCTAACCGGATGCTTTTTGAATAAAAACAGCCCTATAGCTTATTAACCTGTGTATATGTTTTAATACCATTCAAGCATAATTGAACTATAACTGTTAGTTTTTTAATGATAATTTGCAAGTTTTAATGACTACAATTCTGGGGCCCCGTTTCATGAAAGGCTCGTAACTATGTTCGTACACAACCTCGGTATAACTTTGACATTTACCATGTTTACGGCAACACGTGTTGCATGAAAGCGTCTTTGATATTATACTTCCAACCTTGCCCTTTGTGATCGGAAAAAGCGCCATCCGCATGTCCTTAGATCAGTCACAGTCACGGGTGACAGTTAAGACGGTCTCATCTAAGAGCCTTTCATGAAGCAGGCCACCGTTTGACCAAAACTGGACTATCCCTTTAACATTTAACATCACAAGATGACAGCCAAACATTTTGGAGGTAAATATAAAATATTTGTATCGTGATCAAAAGTTTAAAATGGATATCTTAGGAATTACCAATACAAATGAACTTTCATACTAATATCACAAATACACGTACATCATGAAACTTAGTCTACTCTGCCAGACTCACCTATGTTAGACATGCGATGGTACCAGGTGGACGTTGACTGGAAGTAGTCTGGAAAGCTGGGATTCCTCACGCCCAGCAGATCAAGAAGAACAAACATATCCTGCGGAAAGTGTTAGGGACACACATTAAAGGGATCTAGTAACTTTGTTGACATGTGCAAAAAGTGATGAATGGTTGATACAATGTATATTTGTTGTTATCTGATAATTATGTCCACTGGGTATTGTGTGAAAATTTCAAGTTAAATGGCCGAGTAATGAGCAAAAATGTGAAGTGATATTCACAAACTCATTGCACTGACAATTTGTACACAGTTACGACTATCCAGTGGATAGTTTAACATCTGAACACTTCAATCGTAAATATCTTTTTAACCAAAGGGAAATTTGAAAACCGGAAACCTGTCCCACGATTCTATTGTTAATACGAATACAACAAGGTATGAGGAAACCGCGAGAATTCCAATTTGATTTTGAGGATTTGGACAATGTTACTAAATAAAGGAGAGTGAATTATGGTACCCCTTGCCTATATGTCTGTAATTATAGCAGGGCTCTACATGAGCACTGGACTGATGGACAGTAAAAAAGGTTTCAGGGATGAACAACCATCAGATATGCTTTCTAGCTCGGGTTTGAATCCCGGGTAAACCCTATTTTCCACGTTCATTTTCATTTATATACTGTATCTATGATCTTACAATGCCATGAAGGAGGTTGGTGTTTGTTGCTCCTGGGGGGTGGGGCGTGTTCTCCATAGCGGTAGCCAGGTTCCGGGCTCCGTATAGGGAGTCCGTGTCCGTCCACCTTACAAACGCTTCCTCACCATCAAAGAACAGAAGTTGCAGGGTCACAGGCTGAAACGATACAAGATTCGAATTAAAATTAGTTTATTCAAACCATAATTATGTTTACGTATCAGATAGTTCAAATAAGTTAATCAAAGAATGTGTTAAACATATTACAGGATCCACAGATTAAGTCTTAAGACCGTCCACCTTACTAATGCTTTCTCACCATCCAAGAACAGCAGTTGCTGGGTCACAGGCTAAAATGAGACGAGATTTTAATTAAATTAAATCAAATTAAGTTTATTCAAATTTCAAATCATGATTATTTCACGTATCAGATGATTAAAATAAGTTTATAACAGAATGGGTTATTAACTGGATGTCTAACACTTTGTAAAGGTTGTGTTACTCATGAACAATGCAATTAATCACCAAAACTCACGGAACTACCAGGGCGGATGGTTCCGTAAGCGCCAAATGTTTGCGAGTGCACCATTTCTATACCTGCGTACGTTTGGAGACAATAGAAGCACGGTAGACGTGTAAGTCCTAGATTAATGGACTCCTCTGCAGACCCATGAACAATAACTATAGTATTGTGATGGGTTTTCAAATTATATAATTTGTCTGGAAACCAATTTTTCTGAACTTGTTGGTGGAATGGACTACTAAAACTATTAAATTTCATTTATTAGAATAATATTTTTGGATAGTGGTTCCCTTTAAGCGTGTTCCAGGATCCGTATAAGTCTCGAGTCCGTCTGCCTGAAAAAAATGCTTCCACACCAACAAAGAAGAGGACTTGCAGAGTCAGGGATGTAATGTGGAGAGATTCGTGTGTAAAATTTGTTTATGACGGTGATTGATAGAAACATAGGGCCATCGTAAGCTGTTTATTAGCGAACAAAATATGGGTTGAGCGGAATAAGTCACACAGGCTACGCTTTAGTTTTAACCCGTTCAGGACGGACTGATTTTGCTACAACATGTATTCTCCACAGACCAAAGCCTGAATATTTTCGGAACCAGTCTTGAACGGGTTAATAGTGAGGAGGCCGTCTTTAGGTATATAGTTTAATGACCTAAAAGTAATAGAGAGAATACAATGTATCATTTCAATCTACAATAATTAGTATGTTTTACCGAGAAAGCATTTTGACTATCACCCTGGACCATAAAAGAGAATAACTCACGGGGTTGGTTCTGTTGGCCTGTTTGATTGCGCTGTCCAGGATGCGAGCCAGGTAGAGCAGCTGTGCGCAGGGCAGGGCGGAGTCTGTAGCACCGATAAATTCCCCTTCTGCAAAGTACTTGCTGTCGTAGTGGCAGGCCAGCACCAGGCGTCGCTTGACAGCAGGGTTGACGGTGGCGATGACGTTAGTGAAGGAGGTCAGGCCGAAGGGTCGAGGCGCCCAGGCCTGAGAGGTGTCCTGCTCAACGTTCCATCCCAGGCTTGTCAGCTGGTTGATAATGTGCTGTGGTATGCAGAGAAAGTATGTCAGTGACATGATCAATTGAAAACATGCAAGTTATTTTGAAACAAATCTTCAAATACAATAAATTGCACTTGACCAGGATTGGCGGTTGAGGTGTCCAGGCCTGGACGGAATCCTGCTCTAAATGCCATCCAAGGCTTGACAAACAAAGGCCGATTAAATATGCGCTTGGGTGTGCAGAAGTTGGAGTAGAATGGAATCAATGAATTCAACACGGCAAACGCCTGGGAGTGCACCAATTCTATTCACGCATACATTTGAAGACAATAAAATCACTGACGATGTGTTCGTCCTAGACAAAAACCTGTAGTCTTTGTATGCAGACCCATAAACACATGATGTAGTATGGTGTTGTTGCGTTTTCCAATGATATAATTTTTTTCTGGAAACATATTTTTTTTAACGTTTTGGTTGACTGGACTACTAAAATTTCTTTTATTCATAAGAATATTAGTTTTGGGTTGTGGTACCCTTTAATAAACACAATAGACCGCTTCTGTAATGTATGCAAAGAATATGCGTATGACGTCAGACAGCTTAACAATAGTAACTAGGTGCGGCAAGCTCCGGCAAACTTAGCTTGGCCTTTGCTCCCTCCCCCCCCCCCCCCAGTCCCCCCATGGGATCCATGCCCCAATCTTACTTCCCGTTTCGGTTGACCCTAGCTCCCTAGCTACACAACCGCATGAACTGTACAATATAAAGAGGCTACTCAATTACATTTGTGTGTGCTCAAAAGAGAAAATGGAATTTACATGTATTTGCCAGTCCAATTGATGTTTGACCAAAGTATAGAAATATTCTTGAGGCTTGTTTTAGGGCCGAGTCCAAACGGATATCCGTTCAGTATCCGACCGTGAAGGTCGGATACCGAATTCAAATTTTTGGATACGGGTATATGAAGAAAAAAAAAAATACAAATAAAAAATCGGAACAAATATTTCAACGGTTGAACCATGGTTGTACAATGTATCAAAAATCAAGTATCAAAAATCAAAGCTCCATGTTTTTTTTTACATTTCGGATAAATCCGATATCCGTCCGTTTTTACTCGGCTCATATCCGGATATCAAAATATCCGGTTTGACTCAGCCCTAGTTTGTTTTTAATACTCATTCCCCAAATTTCTGCTTTCAATTGTTGAAGATAATGATTTTGTCTTTTTGTAAGAATATGTACAACATTTGAAGGAAAATTGACAATAGAAATGTAAAGATCCTATCCACCTTTTGCAAGCCAAATTTCAAAAGTTGCGAGATAATTGTCTTATATGAAAGAAAGTGTCATTTACGAGCTTGCCTGAAAAAAATTTGGCTTGAAACCTCCTTTTCGTGGAGTTATATTGATTGTAAGTCCTCAAAATAATAAAAGGTCGGACTGCCTGTTTATTCTGATTTACGAGCCTCACGTTAGCTCTCAGCGCGGTAAACCCCTCACAAAAAGTTCCGCAATTCAAGTTTGAGCGTTAATAACTCTCTTGTCCCTATATTATCTTACATGAATTTGGTATCACTGAACAGCCTGTTTATTCCACTTTACATTGATACCCCATTTGTAATGTTTATGGAATTATGGAATGTGCATTCCATTTCCACTTAAAATATGGGGCCAAGTCAAGATTGAAATGTTTCAAAATGCATAAATGTTATTGCGTGACGATTCAGAATACACGTAAATCTCCAAACAAATGAAGAATTTACATTGACAATAACGTTGTATTTTGCGACTTTTCGCTTTTGACTCGGCTTCATATTCAGGTCTACTTCACATTCCATAAGTAAATAATCATTACAAATAAGGCATTGATGTAAAGGGGAATAACTAGGCTTGTCAATTATATCGAATTCGAGGAGGATCATTTCATAACAAAATAGATATCAATGCTCTAACTTGATTTGCAGAACTTTGTGTGAGGGGTTTATATCACTCCCAAGGAATAGGAATTAAAGCTTTGGTTCGTATCAAATAAAACTAGATGGATCTTCGATTGCGCGCAATCGAAAATTATGCCTCCGCTATCACGCGATTTTAATATGCCCAAATTAACATGCACTGATTTAATTTTTCTTATATTTTGAGTCCTGTGACCTTGACCATATGATCCCAATCTTTGATGGCTCCCTAAAAAACAGTCAGGTACCAAGTTTGATTGAAATCTGACATTTAGTTCTTGAGATTTTGGTATTACAAGCTTTTTTGCATGTATAATGAGTCCCGTGACCTTGACCTCAACCTCATGACCCCAACATTTTATGGCTACGTTGACTCTTTATGATACAGGTACCGAGTTTGATTGAAATCTGACATTCAGTTCTTGAAATTTTGCAATTACAAGCCATTTTCGCATACATATTGAGTCATGTGACCTTGACCTTTGACCTCATGACCCCCCAAATCTAATCAGATCAGTGGCACCCCGATATGTACACTCATACCTAGTATGTAATTGATCCGTCAACCGGTTCTTGAGATATCGCAAGAACAAGGCATTTTTGCACATACATTGATTCCTGTGACCTTGACCTTTGTCCTCATGAACCCCAAAATCTAATCAGATCATTGCCACCCCAATATCTACACTAATACCAAGTTTGAATTTGATCCGTCAACCAGTTCTTGAGATATCGCGAGAACGAGGCATTTTTGCATATATATTGAGTCCTGTGACCTTGACCTTTAACCTCATGAACCCCAAAATCTAATCAGATCATTGCCACCCCAATATCTACACTAATACCAAGTTTGAATTTGATCCGTCAACCAGTTCTTGAGATATCGCGAGAACGAGGCATTTTTGCATATATATCGAGTCCTGTGACCTTGACCTTTGACCTCATGACCCCTAAAATCTATTCAGATCATTGCCACCCCAATATCTACACTAATACCAAGTTTGAATTTGATCCGTCAACCAGTTCTTGAGATATCGCGAGAACGAGGCATTTTTGCATATATATTGAGTCCTGTGACCTTGACCTTTGACCTCATGACCCCTAAAATCTAATCAGATCATTGTCACCCCAATATGTACACTCATACCAAGTTTGAAATTGATCCGTCAACTGGTTCTTGAGATATCGCGAGAACGAAAACGGGACGTACGGACGGACGTACGGACGGACGGACGGACAACCCGAAAACATAATGCCTCCGGCCACTTCGTTGGCGGAGGCATAAAAACAAATCTTAATTAATATTCCTCGAAAGCACCATAATGTAGTTGAGAATAGATATAAAGGAAAATACCACCATTCCAATTAAACAAGTTCTGTTCTAAATCAAACTTAGCATTTAAAGGGATAGTTGAGTTCTGGTAGAGTACAGTTTTAGTCAAACTGAACTTTAGTAACCAAAACCTGCACCATTACATTACAAACTAATATTTATAACTCCACCATGAAAACAAATATTTATTTTGTGTAGCGCCCTCTCTACCAAAACTCAACTATCCCTTTAACCTCATGTAACTTGTCTAGTTTATGGATTGAGTTGCTTTGTTCAACTGAAACCACACTTAACTATTTATATTTCAGTTGCATTGATCGATTGACTTCATTCAATTCAATTTAATTGTACTGGTATTTGGTCAACACTTTTTTATTAAAAGAGTGTAAACCAACTCATGGGAAACTGTCAGCTGGCATAACGTAGGCGCCAAAACACACAAACAATAAAAATGAAACAATGGAATTGAATTCATCTTCGTTTTTTCACACAATAGTTGCAACAGATGCTGTATGGGTAGTAGCGAAATTCGAGAAAAGGCTCACATCACATGTAGCAAGAGCCCTTGAAAACATTTGAAACCTAATATACAGTACTACATTTGTTTGAACACCATGTGCATTTTCTTGCACTTGTAACTACAAGAGCCCCTCCTACCATCAACCCTCTCCTCGCAATACCAACAGTCCTTTCCAGGACTATTCCAACAGTCCTTTCTAGGACTACCAACAGTCCTTTCTAGGACTACCAACAGTCCTTTCTAGGACTACCAACAGTCCTTTCTAGGACTACCAACTGTCCTTTTTAGGACTCTCCTAGAAAGAATACCAACAGTCCTTTTCAGGACTATCCCAACAGTCCTTTCTAGGACTACCAACAGTCCTTTCTAGGACTACCAACAGTTCTTTTTAGGACTCTCCTAGAAAGAATACCAACAGTCCTTTTCAGGACTACACCAACAGTCCTTTCTAGGACTACCAATTGTCCTTTCTAGGACTACCATAGTCCTTTTCAGGACTCACCAATCCACCCATCTCGCATGGTGCAACCGCAAACCACACAAATTATATACACCACCATGGAAACCGATAATTACAAGCAACATTTAACTACAAGTATGCACTACAATTTTATATTTTGAAATTAAAAGTTATTAAATACACAAATATTCATACAATAATAATTGTTTTAAATTTAACAATCATGAGAATAGTTTCATAAAAAAATGATTAATTTCCCCCAAATACTAATGGTTGTACCAAATGTGCTAAATTTATTATTTTTTGTACTATATTGGAAGTAATTTACTTCCTGTTTAAGTGGACAGATAGTTCAACAAAATAATTGCTGAACATTTTGACAGTTCTAGCTTGTGTTTCTACAGTATTTAGAACATTCTACTTTGATGTGAACAAAAACGTTCACTAAAACCTAAAAATCAAATATGGTTTCGACCCAATACAGCCGGTTACAAACATTAAATGCTTTTTGACGTTATGCAGCACTAATTACTGCCGCCCAGGATTTGGTATTTTAATCAAATTTGCCTACTTCCTCATAATGATGCCCTACCTCTTCCCACTAGCAATACAAATGCATGTTGTTGCCATGTGACTTGAGATTAAGTTTGGCACTCATTCAAATTTTGATGATTTAAAATGATTATAATTCCTACTTTTTTAGGCATATTGGACATTGACATACATTAAGCTTGTTTCTCACACTGGATGCAATACAAGGGAAATAACCAGTTTAATTTTGGGGGGCTATTTTTAAGTTTGTCTGTATTGAATAGGAATTGGCAATGAACATCATTGTTACATTGAATTCTAAGAGAAATTATGTGGGATCTTTTGTGACATACCTATATGAGGTATCTTTTCGTCATTTCGGGGACCAAATTGCCTTGAAGATGACTTAGCCTCTTTGGATTTTTTCATGCAAACAATATTATATTACTACTGCATATATTGTGCATTGTTGAAGAAAAGATTGATTATAATATAAGATGTTCAATTGATGCAACTTGGGATTTATATAGATACTAGGGATAAAAATAAAATTAATTTTTTGGGGGGCTACTTTTCAAGTTTTCACATTATGATATATATTATATTAACAACTAAATAGAAATCTTTTATGTTGTTCATTAATAATTTAACACAACATACATATCCCTCTATAATCTTGGCACATTGTATGTTTTCTGTCTATTTTTACAATCACATGTACTGCCAATATTGTATGCTAAATATTGTTTACAATGTTCTTGTTAACATGGGATGTGACGCACTGCTAGCGATTTCCCCTAAGAACATGTATACTGACACAGTGCCAAGAATCACCTACATGTATGCCCCCATCATCACCCCCCTTAAAAGGCGTCCTTATCAGCAAGGTCTATCCATAATGAAGAAAATTGTGACACGTTTTACAAGATAGAAGCCTGACTGTGTTGTCAAAAATGCCACAGAATATTAAATTAGTATATATACAAATATCCAACAGGAGGGGGGGGGGGGGGGGGGGAATAAGTTCAAAACTGAGTACCATTACAAATCAGTAAATGTAAATATAGTGCAAATTTGTAACAAATACATACTCGTGTATCAAGTACTCAACGCGAGTCCTTTTTCATGATGGCTCATTCGGGGCAAGCAACAAAGATTTGTACAATTTGAAGTCTCCAACCAGAACTGCACGGTGCCTAGTATAGCCCCCCCCCCCCCCCCTCACCACCACCCCTGAAAAATAAATAAAAATGACAATTTATGTTAAATGTTTTGTCGCCCAGTCAGGCAAGCGAGCATTTGGCAAAAACTATTTTGGATCCCCAAAGATGACTTTTGGTGGCCCCGAGCCAGTGCTGCTATTGATCCCTCTTTGCACTCCTACCCGAGGATACAAATGAAAAAACGTTTCATTTGAATATCAACTACTGTAAAACGTGGTAATGTTCGCGGTGCATTAATTTTCATGGATTTCGCGCTAAAGTCGGCGTCTGCGAATATTAAAACCAGCGAAAATATATGCTCGATTTGCAATGCATGTGAACACTTGGTCGGCTGCGAAATTAAAATCTGTGAGTGTGTTTTTGTGTCGCTCAGCGCGAAATATTAATCGCACGAAAATAACAATGTTTAATAGTTAATTTTAAAACATGATTAACCTGATTGTAGAAGATGGGATTCATGGGCTTTAGAACAAAAAGAACTGATTCATGCACCATACAATATGTGACCCGCTATAGCTAAACCCTGCACTTGTCTGTAATTCATGTTCTGAAGAAATGGGCATATCTTTGCCAATTATTGACAAAGTTGTTAGAACAAAGCATCAAATGAATGAAAGCTTGTGATGAGGCCTTTGTAATGGTATGAAAATGTACATTTGGATTTTTATCGACAAGTGCCGGGTTTTGCTATAGCCGGTCACATATAGTGACGTATAATTGTTTTTTTTTACGTACAGTGCGTGCTGCCAGGCTACCTGGTGTCCCTGCGACCCTGGGGATGAGTAGGGGTCCGAGTTCTCGTGACTTCAGGTCCGATACATTGACTGCATTGCTCGCTCGCCTCACAGCATCTGTTGTCAACGATGGGGGTCTGTGTTGTAACTGAAGCAAAAACGGGAAGAACAAAATATGTTTATTGTTCATAGGTTATTGGGGCTGGCAAAATAATATACTAGTTAACTGAATCAACTAGCCAATTAGTGGTGAAAGCTGCTGTCTTTACTAACCAGAACGTCAATGACGTAGCGCTCATCCGGCATCTCGCAACATCAAATATCGCAAATTTCATGTGGTACACTTTTCAACTGGTCAAAAAATAAAAATGTGATGCCCTGGAAGGGACATAAAAATTAATTTAAAAAAAAATAGAGTGAACAAAATATAAATTTGACGCCCCAGAAGGGACATGGGGAAAAAAAATATAAATAAATAAATAAATTTAAAAAATTTAAAAAATTTAAAAATAAATTTAAAAAAATATATAATAAAATAAAATAAATTAAACAAAATAAATAAATAAATAAATAATAAAAATAAATAAATAAATTAATTAATTAATTAATAAATTAAAATTACCATAATTAATTAATGGAGAAAAATTTCAAAATTCTGTGTAGAAGTTTAGTGTACCAAAGTTAGCTCTACCAGATAAAGCAAACCAAATCAAAATCGGTCGAGAAATGAAGGAGAAGAAGCATTTTTTGTGATTTTTGGAATAAATTTGCATAAATTACCATAATTAATTAATGGAGAAAAATTTCAAAATTCTGTGTAGAAGTTTAGTGTACCAAAGTTAGCTCTACCAGATAAAGCAAACCAAATCAAAATCGGTCAAGAAATGGAGAAGAAGCATTTTTTGTGATTTCGAATAAATTTGCATAAATTAGCATATATAATGAATTTCACGATTCTGTGTAGAAGTTTTAAATCCCCCTCCTAGCCCTTTCTTATGAAACAATCAGAATCAAAATCGGTTGAAAAATAACGAAGAAGAAGCATTTTGAAAATTGTGGACGCATGGACGGACGGACGGACGGACGGAAGGACGGACGGAAGGACGGACGGACGACGGACGCCACGCCATGGCATAAGCTCATCGGGCCCTTCGGGCCGGATGAGCTAAAAATCAAGAAATCGAATGAGAATCTTCATCTCTTGCTCAAACGCCTTACAGATGATCTGGTGATCAGGATGTCGACAAATGCAGGAAAAAACAAACGAGACTAGGCTTACAACAGCAGTGAGATACAAGTTTAACATGTTGCAGAATGCAGCCTGCAGGATATTGTATATCATACAAACTAAAAGATATGAGAATCTTACATCCTCTGCACAAATGAGATATATTTGGTTTCCCATCAATGGTTACCCCCCATTACCATTTACTGTCATGACACAAGAAAATTGTTCTGCCGAGCTTCTCCCCCATCCTCCAAATCCCTCCGAACTATGAAGAACAAAAACCTTGGATCTCCACAGCATCATCACAATAACATCATTATTTGATGGTAAATTACAGGAATGAACTATTTGACAACGGTAATTAGCTTGCAATTGTACAGCAGGCCAGACAGACATACAAACACTCTGCGTGTGGCAAGTCCGTAGGGCGACACTCTGCGTCTGCGCCACCCTGCAGGGGGCAGAGGTTGGTGGATGTGAGCAGGTTTCCTTTCCTCCGCACTCGACTGCGCATTCCACGCGATCACACCGGCCACCATAATCACAAGCAATCCCAGACCGAGGACGACGCCGATGATGATCGCCAGGCGATAGCGAGCACGCTGCCTCGACCTCGAGGGATTACCCGGTGTCAGGTCTGCCGTCAGAGAGACATTGTCCATCTGGATGTCCTGTTCATCCTCCATTTTTGTGTAATAATATCAGCCTGCATGCGCTGCCTGCTCCTTACTGTGTCTTGCCTCTGACGGCTTTTGGCTCCAAAGCAAAAACAGCTGAGCCAGGAAGATTGTACGTCAGAACTCTTAATTCCTCACTTCCCTCAGCCTGTGATTCATCACTAGCTCCAGGAATAGCTCTATGTTTACTTTTTCTGTATTATGTCTGAAAATACAGAATGACCAGGATCCAAGGTAGACGCGAATTACGTTTGTCGCCCTCTCAGGCAAGAGGCTGCAAATATGCAGTAAGTTTTTCTAAGTACATTCTTGTCCCAAATTATACAAACAAATTACCATGATTTTAGGACAATGAAACACGGGCAAATTGTTGATTCCGCTGTACAAGTCTGAATTTCCAATTCGAGGCCCCTATATTTTTCAAGAAATTGTGCTTACCCTTGTGGCCTTACCCAGAAATGGTTATGTCAGTGAACACAACAGCTTAAAGGTGCACCTGTAGAGTGTCAGATATTGCCCAAAATTACATTTGAGACTTCAATCCTATACCAAAATCATTGTAAGATATGTCCGAATGATGTGTGAAAGTTTCATTGAAAAAGAACACTGCTTTCCTGGTTAAAAAAGCGAAAATTTGCATCAGCTTTTACAACGAATTATTGTATTATAACGTGTATGAGGTTTATGACCGTTCATTAACGCTCTTGAGCTGAATGATTATCAATGATAGATATCGTCATACTAAAGGGGCATTTTAAAAATCTAACCCTATTTTATTCTTCTCTTACCATAAGCTAAACAACAGATACCCAACATTTTGCAAAGGGTTGTGTAATTCGTAAACAAAGCAATTAATTTCCACCACTTACTGAACCACTATTATTTCCTGGTTCCGTACGGGCCAAACATTTGCGAGTGCGGCAATGCTATTCACGCGTACGTTTGGAGACAATAGAATCCTGGGCGATTCGTTCGCTCTGGACAAACTAGTCTTGTACATTCAGACCCATGAACGCATGCTTTAGAATGGTGATGCGTTTTCCAATTTTTTTTTTCTTTTTCTGGAAACATATTTGTCTGAACTTGTTGATGGAATGGAATACTAAAGATGTTACCTTTCATTCATAAGAATATTATTTTGGGGTGATGGTACCCTTTAAATTAACTTTTTTTTCCCATATATGTAACTTCCTGTCATGGGGAAAAATAGCCTTGGATGTAAATTTATACCCTGTCGCCCATTCAAAAAAATATCCTTATTACTTCATTTCAAATTAAATGTGTTTACCAATTGACAAACAACAATAAAACAACATTGCACTTTTTTAAAGCTTATTCCATCAAGAATTTTTCAATTTTCATGTGAAAGACAACATTCTGGTACACACAAAATGTAATGCCATGTGTATATGAACTTCACAGCAGCTGGTTAGGTTAAGTTTGCTAAACTTTATACATCCAAGGCATACTGTACACAACACTAGATCAACAAATCTATCCTTTTCATGGCCTCTTTTACATTTAATTGCAGTCTTTTATGTTTTACTGTCGGCAAACACCTCATCAAAATTCAAATGTTTCTCAGGCTCAGCTGAACTTAACTCTAGTGAACGCTAGCGCTCCGCGCTAGCGTTCTAGGTCGGGCTCATAGACATAGTGCCCCCGAATTTATCATTTTATGTGCACGATAATTGTGCTTAAAATGATACACATGATACGGTACTTACCACCGAGTAGCAGATAAATATGTAATACAACTATGGGGTGGATCAAAATCATGATTTTTGGCTCTATTCCGCATCAAAATGAGTGATTTATGCACCTCCTCGACTTCTGTGTTGTATCACGGCTTCTGAACGATCGATGATCGCGCTTCGGTCTCCATTCAAGTACGCGCCCGCCGAATAGACGGCAGATCTGACTCGCGCGTTTAGTGGTCGTACGGTCATCAATCGTTCAGAAGTCGCGATACAACAAAGATAGAAGTCGAGGAGGTGCATAAATCACTCATTTTGATGCGGAATGGAGCCAAAAATCATGATTTTGATCCACCCCATAGTTGTATTAGTATTACATATTTATCTGCTACTCGGTGGTAAGTACCGTATCATATGTATCATTTTAAGCACAATTAGCGTGCACATTAAATGATAAATTCGGGGGCACTATTAGCCCGACCTAGAACGCTAGCGCTCCGCGCTAGCGTTCACTAGTTAAGCTGAACTTAACCTAACCAGGCTCTGTGCGTAGCACAGAGCCTGGCATATTGAAGTGTGTGTTAGGTGTACCGCTCGTAACAATTATTGGTAAAAATAGTATATAAGATACTATACAATTTATATCTGGTTTTATACTTACGACGGATGTTATCCATGGACATCAATGGTCCACTGTCTTGATACACGAGGCTCCATTCGGTGTATTTATTCACAAAATTAGGTTTTTATCGTCCAGATTGTGGTAAGAAGCAAAAATTCCAAAATGGTATCCGAATTTGTGTCCACAGTGCGCATGCGTGAGGTCGCAGGTCAAACTTTGGCGTACGAGCCAAGATGTGCGCGCGTTCTGCACAGCGATTGATAGTTCGTCGTTAACTGTGATCAGCGATGTGCTCTACGCACATCGCTGTGACGAGATGTCGATTGAAATTAAGAAGTTTTTTTGACATGAGGTGTTTTATCCCCTTTAATCAGATTATTTTTTAATTTTGTTTACTTGTACTACACACAGAAACCCCCATATATGTCGGCGCTACACAAAATTACTATGAAAACAATGATAACCTACCTCAAATTGATTATTTATGTCGATTGTCCTTGTTAGAATCCCGCTGTGCGATGCCGACGGATCGAAAAAAAAAGCCGGATTCTAACAAGGACGATCGACATAAATAATCAATTTGAGGTAAGTTATCATTCTTTTTATAGCAATTTTGTGTAGCGCCGTCGTACATAGGTATTTTAGGGTGCAGTACAAGTAAACAAAATTTAAAAAAATCTGCTTAAAGAGGATAAAACACCTCATCGCCCATCTACAAACATGTTCCTGCAAGATTTCGAGCGATGTATATGCCAGGCGGTTAGGTTAACCTTGAGTACAGTGGCCTGGCTTATATGTATTAGTCAACCGATCGCCACTTACGCGCGGAACCGGAATAAAACCTCGCCTATATATCCCAGCATGCATTGCCGATGACTTTGGAGGCGACAGGACAATTTCGAATATTTGTGCGAAGCCGTTTGGGATTAATCATCAATTTGAGGTAAGTTATTATTCTTTTCATATAATTTCTATGTAGCGCGCAGATAAAACGCACTTTTGTTCTCTAGAAAAGGTTAACCAAATACAAAAAAATTATAATTAAAGGTGATAAAAACACCTCATCGCAAAAACGCTACACCATTTCGATCGTCAGTAATTCACAGCTCTGTGCTACGCACAGAGCTGATCATAGTTAAGCTGAACTATACTATCTATATACTATAGTATAGATTTTATTGAAAAACAAACAAATAATTGATGATTCCATTTACCAGATTAACTTTAGAAGATTTCAATAGACAACATTCATGACAATTTTATTTTAATTAAAATCAAAACAAATTGCTATTGAGTATTGATTAATATTACAATGTCAATGCAGTCATCTTGAGTCATTCATTGACATCATTGCCATTGGCATTGGCATTGGCCATTGCCATTGCATGCATTACTGTATTTGACACACAAACTCAAAAAGTTTCTGAAACCAAAACAAAACACCTACATATATTTTCTCTGTTGATAGCCCATATATAGGATCCAATTTGACTGGATCTGTCTTCAAATCCTCGTCAGTGTCTGTGTCGGTGTGCAAGATAGTGTGAATTTTCAAAGCTAAAAGCCCCGCGCCGAGAACCGTCAGGAGACACAGACCGATGAAGAGCCCGATAAGTAGCCAGGACCACCGGGGTGAACTTTGCCTCACACCCGTTGAGAACTCCCCAATCAGTTTCTCGTTGGCCGAAATGTTATCGAGCTCAAAGGCATCTTCATCTTCATCATCCTGCATTCTATTAGTTCTTCTCTTCGACCCTGATGATTTAGCTATCTTACGTTTTCCATGTCTACTAGCCATGCACACATTCAGCGATACAATATTTCCTCACACGGTAAAAATACGAGTCAGAGTCGAGTCGAGTAGGAAATCTATCGTACACGTTATGCATGCTCGTAACGTATACCGTACCGGTACGTACGTACCGCGATGCCGCAAGCAGGTACATGTAGGTACCGGTACTACCGGATGCGGACGCCGAGCGTGGCGGACCGGTGGCATGGCGGAGATCGATTGCGATAACACGATCAGCCGCGCCCACTCAATTCAGACTAATAAACACAGAAGAAAACGCCCTCTGGCCGAGTGTATTACAATTTTGATCAATATTATCATTTTAGCTGTATACACTTTTTTTAAAACATTGCAAGATAAAGATTAAAGGACCTGTACAGCTAAAGATCGGACGAATGAACTAAATTCTGTAGATGACGTGTCATGACGTAAGCCAATGAATTGTCAATCACATGTCGATCACGCTGCCGATTCCGGACCCTAAATGTGGGTGGGGCGTAAACTGGCTGCTAAGTGAGATTTGGCATCAGAAAAATAGTCTTAAATCACTACTGTGTTTATTTTCATGGATTTTTTTTCTCGGCAGACCTATGTTTCAAGTCATCAACTATGGAATAAATGTCAAAGTACGTTGTATTCTTTAGGTCCTATAATTAATTAACCAGCATTTTCATCTTACATGCATTGTATCGATTGACAGAGGCGTAGTCACATGGTCATCCCAAGTGCCATCGACGGAGGGGGTGGGGGGGGGGGGGGGCGCCCCAGGGGATGATATCGATGACGATGATGTGTCATATCGATGTGTCATTCCAAACGGGGCGGGGCGTATTCCCCATAAACATTGTTATTTATTCATCATTTTCCTTTTTTCCAAAGACGGAGGAGCTTTTACAGTATACAAATGGCGTGGCTATAGAAATTAAGAGGAGGCGGGAGCCGGGGGGGGGGGGGGGGGGGGGCAATCATCTGCGTAATCTCCGGGGCTCTGCATGTGAATTCTTTTCCAAATCAATGTGTCCATTTGATGCTCTTATTCTCATCGGGTTTGTAAAGTCCAAACATTTCTTGCCAGGAAGAACTTTAGGACCTAAATGACTATCAAATTTGCGAAGATCCGATATCATCATGACACGCGCATCGGTCTCAATATAACAAAGCTTCGGAACTCTAATGGTTCTCTCACGGCCTTATCATATATTCATATTAACAATAAAAGCACGGGACAAGTTTCGTTTTTTCAAATTTCTATTTCATTCAAAAGATATTTACGATTGAAATGTTCAGATATGAAATTGTCTACGGGATAATTTCATGCCGTGTACAAAGTATATAAGTACAATGAGTTAGTGAATATCACTTTGCATTTTTGCTCATATCTCAGTCAAAAAGCATCCAATTAACATTACATTTTCGCACATTAATTTGTGGATATCAGATCACTCCAATACACATTTTGTTAATCACTCATCACTTTTTGCACTTGCCAACAAAGTTACTAGATCAAGTTCTATTAGGGCAAGTCAAATCATCATTCGGGCCAAAAATGTACTCCTCGAACGGGTAAGTGCTTACAAAAAATAATGATAATAGTTAGCACCCCTGCATTTATCATGCATGCATGTGCACCAATCAGTATAAAACAATACTCATTGCATTTTTGTTTTTCTTTTCATCCTGAAAGTCTTTTTGCGTCGTGGTAAATTGAGAAGATCGAGGCAACAAGTAAAACCACTCTGCAAATGGCCTCGGGACGTTTGAGCGCGTTTGCATCCGACTGAGCGGAAATACCATTGAGAGCAAGGAAATGAGAAAAATGCAATTATTTACTGCGATAATCTCTCAAAATGCATGGTATCTAGTTGGTTACCATGGCAACGAGGCAGAAATTTGTCATGGCTTACGGGCTGTCGATAAATGTTATTCTGGCAAAAGCATAATTTATAGTATATACGCAGGCATGCAGTGGCGTAGACAGGTGCTTACACCTGGGGGGATGATTTGCCGTTCAGTTCACCGGACCAAGACTAATTTGTTCGTGGCCGAGACCACCTGCCCAAATATTTTGAGACCAAGACAATTGCTTGGAAGTCCTCTCAGTGGGGGGGGGGGGGGGGGGGGGGGGGGGGAGGCCGTAAATTTTTACGAAGTCGAGACCAAGTACTTTCACAATTTTCGAGCCCGAGACCAAGTACCTTCTAAGTTGAAAACGCCTCTCAGTGGGGGGGGGGGGGGGGGGGGGGGGGGGGGTTCCATAAACAATTTTCGAAGCCAAGACCAAGTACTTTCAAAATTTTCAAGACCGAGACCAGGTTCCTTCAAAGTTGAAAACCCCTCTCAGTGGGGGGGGGGGGGGGGGGGGGGGGGGGGGGGGGGTGTCCGTACAATTTTTTCGAAGCCAAGACCAAGTACTTTCAAAATTGTCAAGACCGAGACCAGGTCCATTCAAGGTTGAAAGTGTTGAAAACCTCTCTCAGTAGGGGGGGGGGGGGGGTTCCGTTGCAAAGAGTCGAGACCAAATTCTTTCACAATTTTCGAACCCGATACCGGAGACCTTTGACAATTTTTGGTACCGAGATTTTAGTCGGGTTTTAGTCGGTTGTGACCAGGTTTTAGTTGGTCGAGACCTGATTTTAGACGGTCAAGACCACTTAAAAGTAGTCTCGAGACCAGCTAAAATGTGAAAAGGGGGGGTTCAACCCCCCCCCCCCCCTTACAGCCATTTTTGGGTCAAAGGGGGGGGGGGGGGGGGTTGAATCGCCAACCCCCCCCCCCCCCTACACACACAAAAATATATCCTTCCCTAAAACCTGGGGGGGATGATTGTACATGTCATCCCCCCCACCTTGTGAGGTGGGGGGGGATGCATCCCCCTCATCCCCCCCGTTGTCTACGCCCCTGCAGGCATGCATACTTTACAATGACAGTTTGAACAAAATTTAAGAAAAACACGATGTTTTTTTTATTCATCAAACTTCTTTATCAAATCAAGTCATAATTGGCACTGCACTAATTAATTTTCTGTATAACAACTTCGAATCCTCATGATTGAAAAATGTTGGTTGTGTATATTATTTGATTCATATCTGATATTACAAGTTTTATATCTAAGAAAATATTAAGATGAATGAATAATAAAGATTACATTTTCTTTGGGTTTGTATTATTTAGTTACGACAAACATTATTAATGGTTGGTTCGTAATTATGTATTTCATGGTTATTATAAATTGCGTTTTAGTTTTAAAACTCATTTTCGTGTATGAGTATAATTATTTATATTTTCTAGTCAATTACAAATTTGTACACCTCGGCCTATAATATTTCCTATAATACATTTTACCGAGTAACATCTCTGTTTTTCTAGCTTGATAAACAAAGGAATAACCGAATGAGGGTAACCCTTTCGAAAATTTCTTGCAATTAAACATCTATTTTAGTCATTGCTGCATGGATACAACATTAGTATCCCCCATGTACGACATTATGTTGTGTTGTATAGCTAATAAGAACTTTAATGATACATAATGAATTAGATATATATTTTAATTGATATATAATTTTGTTATTATATCAATTATGAAAATCAGTCCTGTATTTTGACAATCAATAAAATAGGAACGAAATAAGAACAAATAACATTTGAATAATTATTATTGCCTTTGAGAAGAGACAAATTCAACCTTGATTAGTATTTTGATTTCCCATGTTCTTCAACTGCAGCGCGAATAACAGAAGTCCAGACTCCTAGGCCCATATTCATGAAAGCCCGCTGTAGTTCCTTGCTAAGTCTTTTTTGGATGGCGTGGCTACAAATGAAACACAAGATATTTGTGGGTTCGATTCCTACCCGAGTCCGCCTGTGATATTTTTTCACAGCGGCTCAAACACGCACTGAACATTCGGTGTTTATTTATGTTGGGATAAGGCAAATTATTTAATATAATCAAATTACCCAACCTAAGAATCATTCATTGATAAAGATATTTTAGTTGCTAACTAGGGTTAACTTAGTGCCTTTTAAGCTTACCCAGCTAACCCTAGTTGGGGACTAGGAAAACTGTGTTAGTTGCTCAATAAACTGCGCATTTAAAATACACTTAGCAATGAATTAAGCTAGCGGGGGTTTCATAAATGTGGGGCCAGACCTATTCTGATGACTGTCAACGAGGGGCAAATAAGTTATAAGCCCACACATCCAAGGCAAATACAAACATTATGGTGGTATAATCGCCATCATGATCAGTTCAGAAATATAAAATCGGTTTGCCTTTCAGTTTCATTACGACAGTTCTGATGGTTTATGAAAGTTGAGATTATTTCTAAATTCTTTATCTGCATTATTCACGTTATCTGGCAACGGCTTTAGTTTGTCCCCAACTCAGTCAGTCAGTGTCGGTTTACGTTCTAAGCATAATCAAGGTCAATATGAAATATTAATCAGAATTCGGAATCACAGATTAAAATGTAATTATTCTAACTTTCTTTAAGACTTTTTAAAAGTCGGATTTTTCCCCCAGACGTTCTTACAAATAGACCAAACGTATAAATGAATAATGTATGTGACACCGCATGTCTTGAATACTAATGTCCACGTTTTCACGATGTTGAGGGTAAAATATGATATCTAACATGTCAAGCGACTCCGTCGTGGATTTAATTATTGCATGCGTGGGTCAAGGCGTGAAGAATATAGAAATAGTTGATGCGCTGGAGAAAAGGCACAGTATTTTGTGAATCACGAAAGAACATTAGATTTTATACAGTCATATCATGCATAATTATGGGTCCTGTTGCAGAAAGAGATAAAATCGCTTGTAAGTTACAATTGATTGTAAGTCAGAAACTTTGCTTCAACCAATCATATTCGCGCATTTAGAACACATGATCTGACTTATATGACTTTCAATAATATTAATTGTAACTTACAATCGATTGTATCTCTTTCTGCAACGGGGCCAAGGTGTTAAATCAAGAAGCAGCATGTGAATAATAAGGCGGACTTATTATGTAGGGGGGGTGTTTCGTCAGAAAAACTTTCTGTCAGCGGGGAGGGTAGTCGTAGAAAAAAAATTCGAAGCCGAGACAAAGTACCTTCAAAATTTTCGAGACCGAGACCAGGTCCGGTCCACAATTTTCAAGACCGAGACCAAGACCCAGTGGTTGAGAATCCTGTAAGCGGGGGGGGGGGGGGGGGGGGGGGTAGTCGTAGAAAATTTTCGAGGCCAAGACCACGGTTTTTCGCACTTTTCAAGGCCGTAACCACGTTTTTCGCACTTTTCGAGGCCGAGACCATCGAAAATTACGGTCGAGACCAGTTAAGATTTGAAAGGGGGGGGGGGGGGGGTTCAAACCCCCCAAAACAGTCATTTGTTGGTCAAAGGGGGGGGGGGGTTGAACCCCCCCCCCCCCCCCCTGGGTACGCCTATGATGTTGACTAATACTGAGGGAAACCATTCTGAAGGTGCATGTGCATGAACAGCATAATAAATGGTGAAACTATATAATCATGTACGTTATAGGCTGATTCCCTAGCATAATTATTTTAAAGGGAGTGTTGAGTATTGGTATTTTCCGAAGTGCCCCCCCCCCCCACCCCCCCAAACAAATTAATTGTAACTGATTTGGTTGATTTCAATTCCATGTGAAAGATCATTAAAAAAACATAGGAAATAATAATAATTCCCATTCAAATGCTCTCATTGTTGTGAAATTTGCTTTCAGAATGTTATATAAAAGTGATTGACGTCCGGCTATCACTTTTAGAGAACGCTAGCGCGAAGCGCTAGCGTTCTAGGTCCTCCTATGCTTACCGCGCATGTACAATGTGTATCGCAAGCGCCGTTCGCATCGGCGGCCATCGCGATCATCTTTCGTTCAAAATCTGTTCGGAGTCGCGCTAACACACGGAGAGAAGTCGAGGAGGCGCATAAACCACTGATTTTTTGCGGAATGGAGAGAAAAATCATAATTTTAATCCAACCGATAGTTGGATCACATATTGGAGAATGAATCGGTGGTAAGTACCGTATCATATGTATAATTTTAATCACAATTATCGTGCAAAAACAATGTTCATTACTTGGCCATATAAAGTCCATTTAACTTGAAATTTTCACACAACACCCAGTAGATGTATATTAGATAACAACAATATACATTGTATCAACCACTCATCACTTAATGCACATGTCAACAAAGTTACTAGATCCCTTTAACTCCGAAGCGATGTCATTTCAGAACGAGAGAAACTAAGACGATCCAATAAATAGTAAGTTCAAGTTGCACACGCTTAATAGCCAGACATTTCCGGACCATTACAGTTTCTTATGGGATGGAAGTTGGAGTAGCAGACATTGAATTTCCCCGTATAGTGCTTGCAATTCATGTGAACATTCCCCTTTCAGATTGTCGTTCATAATCCAGAGTTGCGACCTCAAACGGGCGTAATTGAAGTACCATCTATAACGGAGGGGTATACCATCGTTTTCTTTGGGACGCTCCACCCTGGCAAACTATGACCAAAAGTGTATGATTATAAAAGTGTATGATTATAATGTATACTATATTAATTATAATGATAATGGGCCTTACATAATATAACATTATATTGTTAGGGTAGAGGGTGCCTATAAACATTACAGGGAGAGATTATAAACCCTCTGCAGACAGAGCCGACTCGACCCGATTCGACTGGTTTTAAGTCGGTTCATCAGCTCAGTATACAGGTTGCCTCAGAACTCCTGTTTTGCCGATCAAGAGCCAGTCGGAGATCATTCGAGGCCGATTCAACATGTTGAATCGGCTCCGACTGAGCGAAACCGACTCTAGCCTGACTGAAAACCAGTCGGATCGGGTCGAGTCGGCTCTGTGTGCGGAGGGCTAAAGTGGTGGTATAAAAGAGGGCAGTTAGATACATTCCCAGTTGTAAAATCTTGACCCCCTCCTCATGCACTACACTAATATAACAGAGGAAATGAAAATATAATTAATCAATGTGCAAGTAGCGGAGCAGACGGACACATTCATGGGAGGGGGGCATGCCTTCAGTTATGTAATTCTTTATTGTGTATTCTTCTTGACCTGTTATACTGTTTTATTTGATTGGGGTATTATAAATGCTCGTTTTTAATGCTTGCACCCCCGCCACCCCAACCCTTGATGCGTTTATCTTCTCGTGGGTCGCCCCATGGCATGCATAATCAGGTTAAATACTCAAATCGAATGGTCTCAAATGGGTTTTCCTGCAACATTTTCAAAATTGCTGATTACAAAATATGGGCTCAACGTGAGAAGTTGATAAACGCATCATGCATCTATAAAACTTAAACCGATTTAGCAGCACCCTTCCCCTTCCCACATCGCCGCCCCTAATGGCACTGTAACGATACAATTTGACTCGATGATGCACCCCATATATAGAAGCATTAACCTTTGTGGAAAACATTTCTGACTCCGATGACGTCCGTTCATAATTTCAAGGGTAATTAAGCTAGAATGATATCTTATGTATATAATATAGCACATGCGGACCTGAATTATTTTGTTTTCCCCCTATATAATTACAGAAACGGCATATTCCATTATGCGCGGAACGGAGATGTAAAATTAACTATGTTAATCAATATCAAATAGTTTATAACTAGTAATTTTTCTGATGTTCATTCTGTATAATTTAATTATAAATAACATAATTGCATATATGAGCTTTCATTGTAATCTCATGAAAAACGTTCAATAATAATACAAAATAATAAGACAAAAACAAAACTAAATACATTTGATTTACAATTATCATTTATTATCTTTCTTTATCATAATCAATGACTATAAATGCTAGCTCTTTGTGTATTATCTTTTCATCTTGCCACGATGATCGAGTAAAACAAAGCAAGGCTATTTTCCAACGAATGAACAATTCACACTCGGCTGCCAATTTATCACGCGCCGCTGATTCATATACGCAATCATTCGTTTAATTCGCTGTGATTTGTATTGGTTTTGTTCTGTCAATAATGGGGCACTCATCGTTCGTGACGCATGAAACAACCATGGAATGCATCGATTGTCTTTGATCGCGTGCCTCTTTAATTATTAGGTTATTATGTGGCCTTTAATATCTGTTTGTTTATTTCGAACATAGGCGAGCAACATTACTATTGAATGACGATTAGCTCCGCAAAATGTCAAAGAATCTTCGATTTATGAAAATGGGTCGCATCAGAAGGGCCAATTATGGGCAATTATTAGTTTTAATGTGGATTTTTGTCAATGACGATGTCACTAACAATTAGATACAGACTTTCGAGTATTACATTTTGACATTTTGACATTTTGACAACAATCATGTCAAAGTCAGTCAATTTGTTGTTTAATTAAGGGTTATTAAGCAAATAATTACCGTTGGTGAAGGTGATGGGACATAACTATCACTTCCGAGGCGATCTGGATGTAGCTATCTTTCCGAAGCGAAGCTGAGGAAAGATAGCGTATACATTCAGATCGCCGAGGAAGTGATAGTTTGCCATCGCCTGAAACCAAAAGGTGATTATTTGCTTTATATTCCACATTGGAAACATTTCACTGGAAGGGTCTACAAGAAAGACAATCTAACTGTTTTTAGTGTTAGGCCTAGTTCTAACAGTACTAGACTTTGATCTACTTACCAACAATGCTATTCCAATTAACTCCATGAAAATCCATAGGCTAGCACTTAGGTCTAAAATGAAAGTGAACTCCACTCCAAGTCAGAAAACTCCAATTGAAACTTTGTGAACTCCAAGAAAATTGCAATTAATGATGATGAAACACTAAACAGTTCAAAAGTCAACGTTATAAACGCGCAAATAGAGTCATAGCAAACAGTGTACGATACGTACAGTGCATGGGTACGTATACGCAACGTATAACATTAAATTTGTAATTCGCGCCACATCACCCCACGGTGGTGGTCGCCTGTTTCGCGCGTTGAAGATAGTAGTGAGTGCAACGCACTTTCACCGAAGATAGTTGTGAGTGCAACGCACTTTCACCCAAGATAGTCCACAGTGTAACGAACATCAATGATGGGCGAAACTATGTTTCATCACGTGATTAACTTTTGACCAATCGTAGAGCAAGATTCTTAGTATGTGGAGTATAATCTGAATATTATATACCCATGTGGTAAAATAAAATATCTGACATTGCCTCACATAATTATATAATCGTTTGATCATGTATAATTATGACGTATTGATGATTATAAATACATTCGTACCCTAACTTAATATTATATTCCCTCTCCTAACCGTACATATACACTTCAAAGCTAACACAATTACACATGCAGGACATAGATAAGAATATCGCAGAGGTCATGTGTTCAAGAATTCCTGCACATAAAACAATATCATTACAAATGGGATTAAAGTCTTCATTAACAGTACATTCCTACAGTCGATCCATCAAAATTATAAACACATTTGCATGTATCATATTACTGAAGACGCATGCTCGTTCTTTTACATATTATTATAAGGACGGGGTGCCCCAGAAAGGGGCAGCGAATAGTTGTATAGTGTTTATACAATTTGTTACTAATGATTTGCTTGGCAGAATTAATTGAAACTTTACAAATTCCATTAAGTAGTTTTAAATAGAAGTACATCGAAAGTGTTAAACGAGAGAGGAATATGTATACAATACACAAATAATTATATATATGAGACAATAACTATTAAAGAAGGAAATAAACATGGGAAATGAAAATGTTGGAAAGAGAAGAGAGGAGAAAGTAGATGGAAAGTAAAGAAGAGAAGAGGGGAGAAGAGAAGAGAGAGAAGAGAAGAGAAGAGAAGAGAAGAGAAGAGAGAAGAGAAGAGAAGAAGAGAAAGAGAAGAGAAGAGAAGAGAAGAGAAGAGAAGAGAAGAGAAGAGAGAAGAGAAGAGAAGAGAAGAGAAGAGAAGAGAAGAGAGAGGAGAGGAGAGGAGAGGAGAGGAGAGGAGAGGAGAGGAGAGGAGAGGAGAGGAGAGGAGAGGAGAGGAGAGGAGATGAGATGAGATGAGATGAGATGAGATGAGATGAGATGAGATGAGATGAGATAGATGAGAGAAGAGAAGAGAAGAGAGAGAAGAGAAGAGAAGAGAAGAGAAGAGAAGAGAAGAGAAGAGAAGAGAAGAGAAGAGAAGAGAAAGGAAAGGAAAGGAAGAAAAGTGAAAGGGACATGAAAGTGATCAAACTAAAAGGTAACTAATGCATTCTGAAGAAAATATACATTCTTCAAAATGATAAACACCACGATTGTATCGAGCAGAAGACAGTATTCTTGTATTATACTCTTAAAATTAATTATGGAAAGGGAGAATCACTTATCATTTTGGTTCTATTTTTTGCTGATGGTTTCGTTGACAGGCTGAATTATACTGTCAATAGGCCAGAGGCGAGTGAAATAAACACGGAGTGGAAAGGTGGCATTTAGAAAGATGTATATAGCCTATCAAAAGGAGGAAGAAATAAAACATAGAATGCATGGGACGATTATCGTTTCAGAATGAGGAGAGGGGGATAGATGGTATTTGAAAAGGAAATATGATATCAAGTAAACTGCGTTTAGGCATTTAGATAAAACCAAAAATAGTGGAAATCGTAATGACTATAAAATATCAAAACAAAATAAATGCAAAGAACTGGAAATAGAAAACGGAGATGGAGAGCTTGTACTATAATAAAGGAAAATGGAGAGAAAGTTCAAAGAGTTCAAAGTTAGGACACAAAATAATGAGTATACAGTATATTATAAGGAATTACGCGAAGAAGGAAGAAGTAAAACCAATGGCTTTTTAATCACAGACCATGTCGACATAATGGGTATACTGTATAGCAACGGAAACAATACAAAAACAAAAGGTACATAAGATGTATACCTATATTCCCCAATCATTTAGTAGACGCTATTATACACCACTTGTCGTCTTCACGATATGTAGCCCGTTTCATAAAACACTTGCAATTGGACACTTAGACCCAATTATTATAACTACCATGGCAACAGCTATAATGCTCCATGCTGATTGGCTTTTGACGAAATAGTTACAATAATTGGACACTTACAACAATTGCAAGTGTTTTATAAAAATGCGCTACTGGCGTATGTATTTTATTATTTCAAAGATAGGGAAACTAACCAGAAGTAATTATAATATAAATTAAAAATGAGACAAGGAAAATAGGATTACAAATACATTGCATTTTTTATTTTCGCAGTCATTTGTCACCCCCACCCCCCCCCCCCCCCCCCCCCCACTCCCAAGTCAAGGAACAAACTCTGTGTATTTCTTTGGGCATGGATATAATGCAATTGTCCGTACCAACTTCGTTGATGGATTGCAGCCTGTGGGCTAGCAACGAAACACCACGCCGGACGGATCGGAGAAAATTTCACCCGTAATATATAAATTTAAAAAACATATAAATTACTTATGTTTGTATTTTGATGAATTCTAACCGGGGGATTAGGAAGAAAATGATCGATTAGTTCATGGTCAACAACAAATAAATGTAGGCTATATGTTTCAGCTCATCGGGGGAAACGACGAGCATAGCCTTATTTGTATTTTGGGGACTTGTTCGTCGTCCATTTTCCCTCCCTTTTCTGTAATTATTTTCTCACCTTTAGCAGTTCAGGATGAAAACACTTCTAACTATACGTCTTATACAACCCACATGGCACATAGATTGGGTAACATTGTTAGCTGGAGCAAGGAATTGTTTGAAATAAAACGTTTGCTTTATAATTATGTTATGATATAATATCATCATCATTACGTAGTATATTGTTTACTTTACACGCTTGAGTAATACCTGTATAGGATCTCACTGCATTTCACTTCTACAATTTTCACTTTTTGTTCATGTCGCAATCGTTCGAAAGAAAACGAAAATGACTTTTGCGTGCGTTTGTTAGTATTTTTTGTGCGTATGTTTGCGTGTGTATATGTATGTAGTTTCATGTTTTGTTAATGCATGCAGTAGGTGTGTGTATTAATGCAGTGGCGTAGCGAGGGTCAAGTGATTGGGGGGGCACAGCTGCGAGGGAGCGTAGCGCCCGAGGGGGGAGGGTGTGGGAGGGGGGTGTCCCCCCTCCCACGGTAGGGAGCTTTTGCAAATTTTTACTTGAAATAATGCAATTTGGTGCATACCTTGGAAGGAAATTTGATAATACTGGATTAAAGAAATCATTTCCCTCATGATAAAGTATACACACACAATAAAACCTACGTGTACACACACACCAGACTCAAATACTCTCACGCCGTATGCTTGTCTACATTTATTTGGGGGAGGGTGTGGGAGGGGGTTCATCCCCTCCCAATT
This sequence comes from Echinarachnius parma, assembly GCA_037951105.1. Lineage (NCBI taxonomy): Eukaryota > Metazoa > Echinodermata > Echinoidea > Clypeasteroida > Echinarachniidae > Echinarachnius > Echinarachnius parma. The sequence continues at coordinate 2,019 of JBAMJV010010708.1, read as the reverse complement.
TTTTTTGAAATTTTTGAAATTGGTGTTTAAAATATCACTGTAGAAGTATGCTCATTATTGTCTTTATCATTGTCTTAATCATGGGTGTTAAAATGGTATATAATAGTGAATCTACTCGTTACGTATTTTAAAACGATAATAGCGAGGAAAGATTAAGCCCGTGAGATGGATCCACGTGATCCTGTATACTATAGAGCCATCGATATGGTCTAGGGCATTGAGCTCCAATGGAACTAAGCAAAAGTGGAGGGGAGACATTGCGAGGAAGCGAAGCGACCGATTGGGGGAGGGTGTGGGAGGGGGTGTCCCCCTCCCACAGTAGGGAGCTTTTGTATTTTGGGCCTGAAATTGTGCGATTTGGTGCACACCTAAGACAGAAATTTCACGTAATATAAAGTATATAAGTATGGAACCAAACATACTTAATGACAAAGGAGGGGGACAATCTCCTCCCCTTTCTAATGTGGGGGACATAATATTTCAATTTTATTTGCATTCAGCGCATATGGACCGAATTTAGTAAAAGATATATTATTTCAAATTATTTTATTTTCCGATGATAGTGTGCTATAGACATGATAGATGAGGGTCTAATAAATTTCGTATATATCAGTATTTCAGAATATGCGCGCGAAGCGCGTGGCAAAAATTAAGATTTACAGTCCATTTCAAACTAAAAAAAAACCCAGCTATGCTCGGGTCCCTTGAATTAGTTTCAGTAGGCCTATGCTCAACTGATGCAGATATCGACTCTGGAGATGATGACTGGTGCTCCTTCAATCATGATCATCAACAATATGCCTAGATTATGCATCATGAATTAATGGAACGGGTGCATTTGGAGTGAAGAAATTAGTAAAAGAAGTTTGTCTTTACCTAGACATTTAGGACTACGTAGTGCAGCTATGCGCCTTTATAGCCTGCATGAAGGCGTCAAAATTATCTATAAAAGCGGGAGGCAGATTCAAGATCCTAAAAGGGCCCTTGGTATGATAAACGATTTTCCATGCTAGGAAGTTTGTTAGGCCTATACGCGCTCTATGTCTTCTGAAATGCGGTGAGCGTCGAACATCGCGCACGGGACTGAAAATTTGCATAAGGCGCTATATTGGAAGGATTCTTCAAACTGATATAGGTGCGCTATTGCTAGTACTAGGGAACGAATGTTATGTTCTTGGTTATTATCGTTGATAATGATTATTATCACACATTAAATAAAACGTGATAATAATGAATGATATACATTGTAGACACATTTGGCTTCATGTCGGGTCGTCATTTTTTTTTTTTTTTTTGGCCAAACGATTGGGGGGGGGGGCACGTGCCCCCCCCCCCGTGCCCCCCGTAGCTACACCACTGTATTAATGTGTGTGTGTGTGTGTGTGTGTGTGTGTGTGTACGTATGTATGTCTGCCTTTATGTATGTCTTCGAACATGTCACGCGCACCATGATTTTTGTTTAACATGTTTTATTCACATTATTTTGCAATTACATTCGAATCGTGGTTCCTATTTAACATTTTGCCCAGATAGAACAAGCTGCGTTTCCTGATAACACTCGTTCCTTGAAGGGGTACTTTAAAAGCCACTTGTACATTTTATTGGCGGTCGTGTTTGCACTAACAGTAACACTGTCTGTATATATGTATTCATGAATCGGAAGAGAGGGTATACATCATTACAGGGCTAAGTACCATCTCACATGTGCTATTATACATTCTACAGGTGTTTACAGATGCCTGTATCTCACCGGCGGAGACGTAGCCGCGACTGCCGCGACTGATCAGTCGCGGCGACTCGGAAGACCCGAAAATAGTTTGCAATCTCACCAAGGCGACGTCTCGGAGACGTCTCCGCGACGTATCCATGGTGACAAACAATTCGCCCGGAAGTCTGTACCAAATGATAAAGAACTCAGTCACGTGGTCTCTAAAGTGGGTCAAGCAACGTCAAGTAGTGTCGCGGAGATGTCTCCGCAACGTCTCCTCTCAGTCGCCTTGGTCTCCAGTAGGTCGCGGC